>JAEQBH010009509.1:0-98066 GCA_016808115.1 Tetrastigma voinierianum | reverse complement strand
AGTGTTTGTTTGATTGGTTCTCAGTAACAAAGCGCCCAGCGCACTCTCCCCCGAAACCTAGCTCACGCACAGCCTAGCATGCTAAGCAGGCCTAAATAGATCGGGACCCACTCTTATTCCTGACTTTTTGTGTTGTAGAGGTGCGATGTGGGGAATCGACCTGCCCAGGGTCCATGCTTGAGGGATCCTGGAGTGACTCCCAGCCAGGGTAAGGCTTAGGGCATTAAGCCATGAGGATCTTTTCGACCACAAACTCTATATAGGTTTTTCCACGGACTCGAATGATTTAGACTCCCAGCACTTACAACTCGCTAAACTCTACACATCTACCCGTGGCAGACACTAAATCGCGACTCTGACCAATTGGCTTAGGGCACCGGGCTTTAAAGGCTTTCGCCATAAACCCCTCGGACCGTGCTCGGGTTTCAAGGCAAAGCATTGCAATTTTTTTTTTCTTTTTCTTTTTCTTTTTCTTTTTCACTTCTTTTTATTTTGGAAACGTGACCTTACATTCATGAAGTCCTTAACCTATTAAAGGTGGTCAATGAAACTAGGTAGGTTATTGCAAGGCTTAGGAGGCTAGGCGGTTTTGAGCCTGTCATTGGGAAACCTAATGTGCTTTCAAAGTGTGTGGTTAGCTAAAGGTGGAAAAAAATAATTAGAAAGCAATAATAGTTCAACTAACCATTAGCTCGACTAGGCATGGAACCAATCTAACATCAATGGGAATTGAATGAGTTTAAATTTTTTCAAACCCTGAGTTAGGCAAAACACAAAAAAAAAATGGTGCGAGTTTTGGAACAAAATAAGTGGTATAGTATACTTGACTTCACAAAAAGAAAACCGGCAAACCCTTCAGACATCACAAAATGGAAAGACTGCTAAAAATATTAACAAAAACATAAGTGCAAAGCCACTTTCTTCCTTAACTCTCCCCCTCCCCCCCGATCAAATGTCTCATTATAAAGTAATGGGGCTCGAGTTGGAAAGTTAGGAAAGGAAGTGTTACCTCACTGATGAGATGTGATCGTTTTGGATAGGAGACTTTGCAGAGATGTCAGTGACCACTTCCTTCGTTTGGGCTTCAAATGAACAAGTTAGAAGAAGAAAAGAGAGAAAAAAAGTGACCAGTTGGAGCATTTTGAAAATTTCACCTTCATAAAAATTTCAAAAGTGTTCTTTCTGGTTAGATTTAAGATTCCATTTTACTCACATAAGCTTTCAACGTAATAAAGCATTTAAAACTGGATGCAATTAAAAAGTTATGGGCGGAACCAAATCAGGAGGCAACATTGGGGAATAGTGAAAGCGAAATTTTTCACATAGCGAAAATTTCGCTATATTTGCAATTTTTTTATTTTTTACTTAAATAAAAAATAATAATAAATAATAAAAAATTAATAAAAACAAATTTTTAATTCTTTTATAAAATGAAAAATAAAATAAATTTTAAAAATAAAAATAAAAAATAAATAAATAAAAAAAACAAATATATATACCTTATATATATATATATATATATATATATATATATATATATATATATATTTATACGAGAGACAAATTAAAATTTTTTTTTCCATACCTTCTTTATTCAAAGTCGGGCCTTAGTACTAATTTTTGCTACATAACGAAATTTCACTATGTAGCGAAATTTCTGAACATAGCGAAAATTTCACTATTCTAGCAAAAATTTCGCTATAATGAAATTTCCTCTTTGATCAGTTGCTCTGATCTTCATTACGCTTAAAATTTTCACTATTTTAAAAATTAATACAAGAAAAATTAAGAAAATTTGCGAAAAGTGAAAAACAAGCGCTAGAACAAAAAATTAACTTAAAGTAGGAAAATATAAGAAAACTTATAGAAATCCAAATAAAATAAAATAAAACAATAAAAATTAAAACAAAAAGTTGGGGAGATTGTGCTCCCCCTAAACCACTTCCTTAGGCCTTTGGAGGTTGCTGGAACTAGCAGAGCTTAGAAATGCCGACTAGCACCCGAACCATCCATTGCCGTAAGTGTGGCGGTACCATTGTTTTTATGTAGTGGCAAAATTCTGTAGTAGCTAATCTCTTGAAAGTTTGCATGGCAAGCGTGATAGAACAGTGCCAGCAGCGTGGTGCTTGAGTAGGGTATGCTTCAGATGTAGGCAAAATGTACACTTGGTCAGTGGAGGGGGCTACTGGCAGTGGGTTGTAGGTGGCCTGGGCATTGGCAGTGGGGTTCAATTATGTGGGAAATGGTTTCAAAACAAGCTCTTGGGGCTCTTCCACTATTTCTTTTCCACTGCCCTCCTAAGTTATAAAGGGAAGGATTTCTTCTTTCTTCTCCCTTGGAAAACAACGGCCACTATCGAGGGTTCGAATGACTCTTTAGAGAATTCAATAAAATCCCTCTATAAGCCCCTGTTGTGGCATTTGCATTTGTTGTACTTGCTCCTCTACCATGGTGTCACTTTGGCCTCTTCCTGCAGTGGACATTCTTTGTGACCGATGGGGTTTTTCAATGGAGTTTTGTAGGTTGTCCATTTATGCTCAAAAGTCATTTTCAGCCCATCAATTTCTTGTTCGATTGTCTTCCATAGTGACAATTCTACGATTCGAATGGGCATTAATCATCTGCTCTGCGAAAAAAGTCATCCACTATCTGCGTAAGGTCAAAATGAAGCGTTCAAATGGAAGGATTAGTATGGTGGCTGAGGTATTTGAGTTGAAGCATAATATGGAGGTTTAGGAGATGCATATCGTGGAGGTCTTGGTTCCCATGAGGAGTTTAGGTGGTTCCTCCAACTAGGTTTGTAAGTACTACCATATGGTGAACTCGTCCATTGGTTTCTATAGTCCATCATGGACCTATATTCATTTTAGTTCCTCTCCATGGGTTCTTGGCTTTTCCATGTGGCTGATTAAGTAATCCCTCTTGAACATATATGCCCTAGGGTTACCACGCCACATGCGGCCGTCTTGTCCCTCTTCCATTGGGTTCAAATTCAGCCTTCTACAATCTCTAACCTTTGGGCCGACCCCTCGGCAAAGAACAAAGCAAACACCAAACAAAGGAAAAAACAACTCTACAAAAGGGGTAAGTTAGATAAAAACAAAATAAAATGAAACAAAATTAAACTGCGAAAACACTAAAGTATATATCTGAAATTCATAGAGCTTGTGATGAGGATCACAAGTGTTCAACAGGTCATCATTCGCACTTAGGCACCATCCCCGGCAACGACGCCATTTGATTCGTGCCACAATAGGGTTTTGGATCAACAAAATTTATACCTAAATTACTCCTACTGCCGTAGTGTAACTACTGAAGTATAGCAGCTCTAGGATCGAACACAGGGATGAGTTTTCTTCGTACAAATGACTTACAGTGATATTACAATTGGTGAATTTGGTTTGGATTATGGGATTTGCTAAAAACAGTGGGGGTTTTGATGGTGAAAACTGGAAATAAACTGAAGTGAAATAATAAAAATAATAAAAGATGTCTCTTTGAAGTATCAGGATACTAGGCTTAGGATTCTAGGGCAACTGAGGGGTCCTCGGGTTCATTTCCTCGCGTTGGGAGGATGACATATAGTCATCTCGAGAGCCCAGGATCTTCATTTATCTATAAAACCTAACCCAAAATATTTATCCTTTTGAAAAATGGCATCTATTGGCTATCAGTGGTCACCGACAGTGAAGAATAAGTCTCCTGGACTCCCCTTTCAATGGGTCATAGAGGGTAACTAATGAATCTTAGTGGATCTAACAATAAGCATCCACTGAATCCTGAAATCTTACCAAATAATAGCCATTCAAGAATTCGAAGGATAAAAACCTATAGTTAAGAAAGGGAACAGGTGGCCCGGTAGTGGATACGTGGCGAAGAACGGGGACACTCCCGGTAGCCTCTAGATCACACACTTTCAGCTGACCTTGCTTCAAGGAGGAAGGAGTTTTAGCTCATCTCCAGTTGTCATCCTCGGAGGTGTTTGGCGGCCTAGAAATAGAAAAGAAAATGAATGAAAGGGCGGAGGGAAAAGCGGAAGGAGGAAAGTGAAAGCTTCTCCCCCAAAATTTATTGCGAAGTGATTGATCTTACGGGAACTTGAGGCGAGGCTTATATAGTGCCTCGAGCAGAGTACAAAAACAAACCAAAACAAAAGCTATTACAAGGGTAGAAATGAAATTAACCAAAACGGGGTCGTTTGTACACAAAAGCGATAAGAAGCCCAGGAGGAATTTACGCTATAAACAAAATTTTCATGCGCATAGCAAAATTTAGCTATGATAGCAAAATTCAGCGTAAGCGAAAATTTGCTTCAACAGCATTGCGTCCAACATTCCATTGCTCCACAATTTGCTACTATTCTAGCACTTGCTATTCCATTTCTTCTTGCTTTGATATTCTTCATTCTCGGCACTGAAATTGATAGAAAACCATATAGAAATTGATGGAAATCAACGACTTTGTTATGATTGGATTGTACGGCGATTTGGCTTCAATTTCTACAAAAACTACAAAAACAGCCACAAAATGCGTCCATTAGAATAGTAGAGGCCTTAATGTGCAAATCGGGTTAATTAGAATGATTAGTACACAAAAAGCGCCAAATCTATAATAAATAGGGTTCGAAATAGCACTTTTTGGGCACTAATCAGCCACCTATCGAGGATAAGAAGTTTCCTTAAACATCCTAGTTTCTGAAGATTAATAGACTCTCAAAATCTCTAGACCATTGTGTAGATTGCTAGAAAAAGATGCAAAATTTGATTTTGATGAATCATGTAGATCTGCATTCGAGGAGATTAAATCCAGATTAGTGATATCTCTCATCATTTTAACACCTGATTGGAACAATGATTTTGAGATTATGTGTGATGCTGGTGATTATGTAATGGGAGCTATATTGGGACAAATAACTGAAAATATATTCAAGGCCATATACTATGCCAACAAAACCTTTAATGAGGCACAAGACCAACTGCCACTACGAGAGAAAGGAGATGCTAGCAATGGTGTTTGCTTGTGAGAAATTTAGGCCTTATATATTGGGATCCCATGTTATAATACGCACTGATCATGCTGCAATTAAATATCTAATGGCAAAGAAGGAGGCTAAGCCAAGACTTATCAGATGGGTATTTTTGCTACAGGAATTTGATCTTGAGATCAAAGATAAGAAGGGTAGTGACAATGTGATAGCGAATCCTTGTCTAATTTGGAATGAATCTTTGGGAAAAAAAAATTAAATAGCGAGAGAATTTTGATGGCTTGATTGTTTTGTTGTCAGTTCAAACACCTTAGTATGCTGATGTTGTCAATTATTTAGCTTGTGGAGTGATGCCACCTGAATTCATCTACCAGCAGAGAAGAAAATTGAGAAATGATTGCATATTTTATATGCAGGATGACTGTTATTATATAGAGGGCATATATGATCATAAGAAATGTGTTCGAGAAAGCAGAACAAGGTTGCTTTGTGGAGAAATGTCATGCATCGCCATATGGAGGACACTTTGCAGGAGACAAGAAAGCCCACAAAATTCTTCAATCAGGTTTCTATAGGCCTACTCTATTCAAAGATTGTTTTGAATGGGTAAAATATTGTGATGTTTGTTATAGAATAGGCAACATAAACAGAAGAAATAAGATGCCCCTACAAGGAATTTGGTGGTGCAGTTTTTTTCTGTTTGGGGAATAGACTTCATGGGACCCTTTCCTCCATCATTTGGTGATATATACATTCTCCTAGTTGTGGATTATGTATCCAAATGGGTGGAAGAAATAGCTTGTCCCAAAAATGATGCCATAACAGTGGTAGGGTTTATACAAAGAAATCTTTTGAGCATATTTGGAGCACTTAGAACCATCATCAGTGATGAGGGAAGCCATTTTTCAAATAAAGTTTTTGCAAAACTCATGAGCAGATATGGAATCAAACAGATGATGGGATTGACTTATCACCCTCAATCAAGTAGGCAAGCTTAAATTTTCAATAGGGAGATATAGAAAATTCTGGAGAAAGCAGTTACAAGTAGAAAATACTAGTCTATAAAGCTAGATGATGCACTGTGGGCTTATTGAACTGCTTACTAAACCCCCATTAGAATGTCTCCATAGAGAATAGTATTTGGAAAAATTTGTCACCTCCCCTTAGAATTGGAATACAAATCTATGTGGGCCATCAAGAAACTGAATTGTGACTTTCAAGTTGAAAAGGAAAAGTGACTACTCCAAATGAATGAACTGGAAGAGCTAAGGAATGAAGCTTATGACAATGCCAAAATCTACAAAGAAAAAACCAAGAGGTGGCATGATGAAAAGATCCTAAGGAGATAATTAAAGGTAGGAGAACAAGTTCTCTTATACAACTCCAGGCTCAAGCTATTTCTAGGGAAATTGAAATAAGGTGTAGTGGCTTTACATAGTGATACTTGATGCGCCTTTTAGAGCGTGTTCTTTGAGCGATGAATGCGGAAATTGAGGTGTTCAAAGTAAGCAGTCATTTGAAGCACTACCTTTGAGAAGCATAAATGAGTAGATCCAAATTTCAAAAGGAAAAGAGTTATGTTGGGAAAGATAATTTACGAAGATTATGCAGAGCTTTAGGAAATTAAAGCGGCGACTCCTTAGGAGAGCAACCTAAGAAGAGGTTAATTTGGATAGTTTGATTATTGATGATTACTTTTATAAATTTAAGGTTTTATTTTAAATTTTTTAAGTATATTGCGTATTGATAATTCTCTTGTTTTTTTTTGGAACAAGAAAAGGAATTAGGTGGAGGGTCATTAAATGGATGAATATCTCAACGAATTATGCGTGAATAACTACAAGGGAGTATTTCTAATTCCATCAACTTGTTTTTTTTAATGATAATGCATATCTGAGACTGAAGGGGAGTTTGATGCCAATTTATTGAATGGCTTGTTGAATATTTTGATGAATGATGTTGATGTTAGAAAGAGATTTGTTCATACTTGAATTGAGGTTCTTTGATGTTTAATATGTGTTTTAAAAAGTATGATTTAAGATGAAGGACTTATTGAATGATGATTGAGTGGGTTGAATGGTTAAAAGTATGAGATTATGAAAAAATTTGAGGCAGAACAGAACCTTGTCGTGATAAAATAAGTTATATCGCGACGCTAATTGAACTTTGTAGCGACATTGGTTATTGTCGTGACATGCATTCTTATGTCGTGACAAGGTCAATGCTAAAATGGAGCTGGCAAGAGATTGTGTCGCAACATATTTTCTACATGTCTGACAAGCAATGACATGAACCTGAGAATTTATGTCACGACAAGAATTATCTATGTCGCGACATAATATTGCCCAAATTTAGGAATCAAATGAAAACTTTATGTCGTGACATAGATTTAAAAGGGGCATAATTGTAGGTCAAACAAATTTTTCGCGACAATTAAAGAAGCACCACAATTCTTGGCTTATAAATAGAAAAGTTCGAAGACTAAAGAGTCATCTACCTCATCATAATCAAACCTTTCAACCTCCCTCACCAATTCTATAGATTCGAAACCCTATACTTCAACCAATTTCTCCCGCGATGTCGAGCCCACAACCACGATTCGAGCCTAAGAAATCATGGAGGAATATCGAGTTGGAAGATCGGATAGTACAACCCACTCAAATAGTGGTTGAGCAAGTTGAGGAGAGAGTTGATGTCAACGATGAACTTGAGTAGACAATGGAAGAGTCTAGGAAGAGGAAAATAGGAAATGAAGAAGCATAAAACATTGTACAAAAGGCTAGTGAATGGGTCTCTGACATGTGCGTATTTTGCTTGGAGAGACAAGCTACAACACAGAGACTTCATCGGGGAGAGAGGCTTCAACAAATGGATTTCCCCATTCTATGAGCTAATAGAAAGAAGAGGATGGCATCTTTTCCACAGGCATAGGGTCTCGGGTTCGTAGATGTAGTTAAAGAGTTACATGCTAACATGGTGAGAACTAAGGATAAGGCTGAGTTTATGTCGAGAGGAGATGGGTATCCTTCGACGGATAGAAGATAAATCAAACGTATTGATCTTAAGGAAGGATAGGTCTAAATTCAAAGGCTGGTTGAGGCCTAACTTCCAAAGATCCTTAGATCTTGTGATGGCAAAGGAAAGTGGAATACCACGGAAGAACTTCATGAGTCTATCGCCGGGGCATTAGCGAAGCCAACAAAGGTTTTGTTTAGTTCTTAAGTTCCAGTTATTGTTCTACCCTCCGAGCATTTTATGCAAAATCAGGGATAAGGAAGCATATTTACTTTATGCCATCCTCAAGGGATACAAATTTAGTGTGGGCAAGTTGATTGAAAACTCAATCCTGAGCTACTACAGAGGAGGATACAAGGAATTAATCCCACACCCGGGGCTGATATCGAGGCTGTGTATTTTGGGTGGTGTCTAAGGAAACTGAGAAGAAGAAGAAAATTTCCCTCAAACATCTCCATGACACTGCTTCTGGGAGATCACAAGGGAGCTAAAAACAAAGGTAGAGAGTCGGGTGGAATGTTGTTCGAGAGAGGAAGAACCCGGTAAATTCTGACGGCCTTCACATCTTGAAGATTGAAACTACTAAAAGCTCCACAAAGGCGAGAAAGGTGCAAGCCCAATACTGCCCTTCTCCCCTGAAATTGAGACCGGTCCATGAGAATTATCTTTGAAGGCTCACGAACCTCATGGAATAACTCTGCGATCCTTGAAATGCTTAATGCCATGGAAGCGGAATGGAAGGAGGACAGCCAACCCAAGCTCCAATTGCAACTTAGAGATGTAGGTATATGAAATGAGTTGAGAAAAAGGGACAGAACTTAGAAGAGGCTCTAAAATAGAGATGAAGAATGGAAGTAGATGGGAACAAAGAGCCTGAAACTCATTAAAACAAAAGGCAAGAAGATGACTTTATGCTGGCGGCTAAAAAGAAAGGAGTTATTCAAAATCATGAAGGGGGTGGGAGGAATTTGTGGAGAGAGAGACATGCTACAGAAGGCAGATACTTTAGAACATCTATACAAGAATTTTATCGAAGGAGATCAAGCTTTGATTGAAAGAAGGACAAGGAATTGGAGGGCACCACTAAATTCTGAGGAGAGATGTGTTGAATGAAAGCTTAGACATGATCAATAAGTTGATTAAGATGTACTCTTCCCAAGGTGAGTTTAGGGAACTCACAGATTCCTATTGGCGGAGACAAATGATATGATCAAGCGGCTATCTAACCATGGAAGCGTGCAGTATTGGACAAAAGTGAAGAAGAAGCTGATAAATCCCGAGACAACCACAAGTCTAAATCCTTTGAATTCTCTCCATGCATGGTTGGATATAAATAGACCAGTCAACCTACCTATCTTACCATAGGCATGATAGAAGAAAGCGACTCACTCTTGTTTCCATCCTCATATCTTTGTACTCAGTATCAGTCATCAAATAGTTAATAAAATAAGAATTCTTTGAAAATTCTGTGTTCGTTCATGTTTTTGATTGTTTGGTTATTTTGCTTAATTTTTGTTTCATGATTGATAATTACTTGGTTTAATAATTGATAAACCGACTACGGATCAAAATTGTGTTAATTCTTCATGACATATTTGGTTGAATTGAATTGATGAAATTGAACAGCATTGGGTGTTGTGAGCTTAATACATGATCAAATGAACCTCTTGAATTGATTAAAACAACACAACAACAAATCTCAAAGCCAAACAAAACATTGATAGATGCATTAGGGTAGGATGAAATAAATGGAAATAGAAAGTTGTAAGGTTATGAATAAATATGTTGAACTTCAAGAATAAGGTTTTACTAAATTGATGGAACAAATAAAACTTATAATTTTTTTTGATGTAAATAGTTTGGTCATAAAATCCTGATAACTTTGCACATAGTCCAGCAGTAACTACAGAAGACTTGTGCCAAAGGTAGGAACATCTTATGGATTATCTTGATAAACTCTCAAATGTCCACAGAACTTGTTAGATTATTAGTCAAGAGGCAAAATCTAGAGCAATACCACTATCGAGGAAATGATTTAGGCCATCCTTGGAAGTTTGAGCATTTCAAAGCCCAGTAGCAATGTATGTATAACATATACCCTGGTTCATATTTGAGCCTAAAGCTAAATTTCATTATCAACGGCAATAGAAGCCCGATCCATTCCTTACATCTAATTCAAAGAGTAAAGAACCCTTAATTTTCCTAGATTGCAAGGCCAAAGGCATATTGACAAAAATGGACAAAGTTTGGGGAATATCATTTTGAGATGTAGAAAGAAGAATTAGGTTGAGAAGAAAGTGCATAAGGATAAGAGATAAAAGAAAGATGAAAGAAGCAAGAGGAATGAGTTGGTGTAGCCTTCCTCATGGAACAATTAAGTCCTTAGGGGTGTTCAGCACCTAATGCCCTAATGCCAGAGTGGTATAGGGTTATTGACCAAGTTTGTTAAGGGTGGTAAAGCTTAAAGACCAACATTGCACCATTCTAGAAATTAGATGAGAAATTAGAAAGTGACAGCTTCAAAAATAAGGAGGAAAGTATCTTTTGGGGTGAACAATGAAAAGAGAAAAGATACGAGATTGAAGAGAATATCTGAGAGATGCACTAAACCTATTGGGAAGGTTAGAAATTACAATCAAGAAGAAATCAAGGATATATCAAAAGGAATAAGTGTAAGTTGTCTAGAATCTGGGTTAAATTGAGCCTGAAATGTCTAATTATCTACCTTATTACCCAAGCCACACAATACAAACCTAAATGACCTATTTGATTCTGAAGGTGGTATGATACCGACATTAGTGGAGATTAATATGACAAACAAGCATATGAGACTGTAAGAATGAAAGAGAAAATGCCAACTGAGTATTATCCTAGAAGGCATGCTATATATGCCAAGGAAAGTGAATATAACACACACACAAAAATCGGGATTGAATAGTTAAATTATTACACACACTATGGTTATTGGTTGTTAGGTGAAGCTGAATTGAAAATCTTCCTTAGTCTATATTAACATGTTTAAGAATTAATTCTACAACTTCTTATGTTTCTTGCCGATTGAGCTTAGTGAATAGAAATATGTCCTTAAAGCAAAAAGTTCAATTGTTTGAGAGACCAAACAAAATTTTCTTTCTTTTCTTTGCTAGGACAAGCGAAAACTTTAATTTTTGGGGAATTTGATGAGTGTAAAACTCATATTTTAATTCATTTTATGGCATGTTTTAACAATTTAAGATCTATTTTATACCAAAATATGGAGTATTCATCAGCTTTGTGTTTTACGGGCAATTATTGAAAAATGAGAGAATCCTAGTAGAAATAAGAAAAGAACAAAAACAGATGCATTGTCGCGACACAACATTTATATGTCGAGACATAAGATTCAAGCAGGCCAAAGGAACTATGTCGCAGCCAGCAAATCTATGTCGCAACAAAAACTAGTCAGAACTCAAGGCTGAAAAGAGCTTTATAGATTCGCGTCGTAAAGTTTTAATCATGACATAACTAGGAATTTTGAAGAAAGGTGTCGCGGCATACTTAAGGTCAATGATGAAGGAATTGTGTCGCGATATTATTTTTTATGTCGCGACATAAAAGCTGAAGACTAATGGATGAACTCTGTCGTGCGAAGAGACAATTCTATCGTGACATAAATTATCATAAAGGCAAAACAAGTCAGCTAAGACAAGTGTTTTTTATGTTACCCAGCAAGGTTCCATCATCAAGCCAACTCAAGGAAGAGCTCTTTGTCACAATAAAGGAAATCATAATCCCCAACATACTTGATCATAATTCAAAACCCAGGGTAACCCTGATCTCTATCGCAACAAAGATTATTTCTATAAATGATAGACAAAACATGAAGGAGAATTGAATTCCACTATTCACGTGAATCTTTGAAGAGCAACATAAGAAGAGTGAAACAAAGAAAATCTTATTTACAACAAAATAAGATGAGTTGGAGGAAAAACACATGTTGAGACAAAGAAGTTTTTGTTCTGCGATAATAAAAAGCTAAGGAATGATAAAATTACGTATTGACGAGAGAAAAGTAGCTCGCGACATAAATTGAAGAAGACTTGAGAATAGGCAAGGCAATTGTGTTGCAACATATAATTATATGTCGCGACAAACAGCTTAGCAAGTGACAAGAACTTGAGAAGAAAAGTCTGTTGCGACCATAGAGTTTCTTGTCGCGACAGAAAATTGCTAAGGACTTCAAGAAATCCTGTCGCGACAAAGAAATCTGTATCGTGATTGAGTTGCCATGTTAAAAAACAATTGTTTGTCGTGATAAGGAAAATTGTATTCTGGTAAACTCAGTAGAACAGGACATTGAGAAGATGGGTGCAAACAAGAAGTTTGGTGTCGCGACACAAAGGCATTCTGATCGTGATAAGAATAAGACTATTGAATACAAATTATGTCGCGACGTTATCAAGTATGTCCGACACAATTCAAAAGCGAGCCTAAAGAGCAGTGCATTGATAGAATACAAGAATGATGATCAGGACAAGATTGAAAGCTATGTTGCGACATAAATTTGTTATGTTGCGACAAAGAAGATTCATTGGGCAAGAATTTGGGGATCCACAATGAAATTAATGAAGTGGGGCCATGATATATAACTATAAATGCATGCTTCTAAGTCGATGTCTTGCATTTAGGCGGCTCAGGATTTCTGGGTGGTTGAGACTCTTGTACATTTTATTTATTTTATTTTATTTTCCATTTGATAGATTTAGCTTAGTATAGCTTTATTACATTAGTTTTCCTTTAATTTTCTGGATTGGGTATTGTACTTATGTTGTTAAGCTTTGAAATTTGGTATTTCTTTATAAATTATTCTGTTTATTCTTGTTTGATTTAAATGGATCTTTGAAAAGTTCTGGAGTTCATTTTATTTCACTTTATTACTCTTCAGTGAATTTCTTGTCCAGGTTAGTCAACGATATGGGTAAACACGAAGTTAGGCGCTCTCTCATTGGAAATGGGTCTTTGATGATAGTCATTTTCAACATAGGAGGGAAGGAAAGATTTAATTAGAACTCTTGAATTTATTTGATTGGTATTGTTTATAAATTTGCTTGTTCTCAATACTAGTACGATTGTACCCAATGCAAAATGCGTGTCTCACTCACGATTTCGAGAGTCCCTACGAGTGACACAAGATGGATAATCTAAGAGTGTAGAATAGTTCCTTTGTTAGTATGTTGTAGACTAATACTATAGACTAATGAACTTTGAAATATTACTCAGATAGATCACCAACTTACTTATAAGTTGAGATAGGTTGAATGAAGTATCTGTCTAATCACTCAAAGGTTTCTCCTCTATCTAATGAATTGATTTTGATCCCGTGTTAGTTGAGATCTAATCAAGGAAATGGAGATTTGCATCAGAAGTATAGGATGAGGTGTCAATCAAATTGGAGAAGGCTTGCAAGATCCTATATATGGGGGCAAGAATTCTTTAGTCCTAAGATCTGAGTATGAAGTGCGAAAGGAAAAATACTTGATTCTTAGAAAGGGTTATATATTACAAGTAACTGATTAGAATCATGTCTCATAGTAGATATGAACCTTTAATCGAGTGAAAAGTATTGTGAAGGGAGAAATCAAACCATACTACCTTGCATCTTTGACAAACTCGAACAATTGATGGCTAAGCTAAAATTAAAATGTTGCATAATTTGATTATTTTATTGATCTAGATCGATTTGTCTCCACTAAGTGAATCCTCAACCCAATTTTATTAACCTTTACATGTATATTTAAGATTTCCGTCTAGGACTACATTTAAGTCCTCTTATTATCATATCGGTGGAGTTCAAATAGTAATGATTTGAGTAGTTGGGAGTGAGTGGTCGCACTGATTTATCATCGTCCTTGTGGGAATGATATCACGGACTCTAAATATCCATTTTATTACTTATCTGACTTGTGCACTTGCAATGATTGAGCCATAAACACAAATTTTAAATGGGTTTACAAGAGAAAATAATTCCTTCTTTTCGTACATATGAAAAATGGTCTCAACAAGTTTATGGCATTGTTGCCTAGGATTAGATAATTCTCCTTTAGTAACAGTGTCATAAATTTGCATATATCATTTGGTCTTATCATTTATGTACACTAATGAATTACTTTAGTATTATTTTATTTGTTTTTCTTAATCATCTTAATATTGAAGTTCAAATAGTAAGAATCTTGAGTAGTTAGGGTAGTTGATTTTATGATTCATACTAAATCCCCTTGGGAACGATATTTGGACTTAATGAAAATCCACTTTTATTACTTGTACGATCTGTGCACTTGTAGTGATTATGACCAAACCCTAATTTTAATGAATCTAGTTTACAAACAAAAGACAAACATATATTTTCATCAAGTTTGGTCAACAAGTTTTAGCGCCGCGTTAGTAGCAGTGCTAATCATTTGGAAAAATTTGGTCTGCTCTGAATCGGTCAATAAGATCTATGGAAGGAACTCAAGCGAAGGTACTTTGGGTTCCTACAGTGCTAGAGGTCAAAGCATGGGAGCAAATGGGATTAAGATACCTTAGTAGTCGATTCCATAAGCGAGGAGTGTTTATAAAACTTGGTATACATGGATTAGGGGTGGAGCTAACACATGAAACACGCTACTTAGGGAGTACATCGCAATTTTGAAACTCAAAGGAATTGACAAGGACTTAACAAGTGGTGGAGCATGTAATTTAATTTGATATAATACGCAAAATCTTACTAGCCCTTGACATATTGATTACTGCTCAAAAATAACATTTTGGACACATAATTCATACTTTTGGATCCTTTTGAGTGAAAATCATGCCTTATTTTTTCCATATGTGAGTTGTTGGTCTTGAACTCTTTTTCAACTCTTGTAGCATGGAGTGAAGCAATGAGATGTCAAGGAGCTTCTCTCTCCAGTTTTGAAGCTTTGTATATATCTTACATGAGCTTAAGACTTAATCGAATGCTTGGGAGAGGAAAGAAGTAAGAGGAGGAAGAAAAGTATTCAAGTAAGCTCAAAAAAGTAGACATTTTCCTACATAAAAACCACTCTTTTGAAACACTTTCGATACTAATTACTCACATATGTTTTTCTTTAGTACATGTGTATTTTCAAGCCTTTTAAGAACATACTATGGCTCTTGGATGCATGGCGATCAACGATAGAGCACCTTAGGATCTTACTTTAAGATTTGAAGCTTCTGGATGAATTTGATCAAGATTGAAGCCTTGGAAGCATCATTGGACATAATGTGGAGGCTAAAAGTAGTAATTTTGTGGAGTTTCGCACCAAGAACAAGGTGGGAGCAAATTTTCACTCCTACATCCCCTTGGATGAGAACATGTTTTTAGGCGTTCTCACCGATCGTGCGAGGGTGCAAAATTTTGCATCGACAACTCCCTTAGTGAAAAACATGTTTTTAGGTGTTCACTCCCCAAGAAGCCGAGGAGGCGAGAAATTTCACTCCTCAACTCCATGAAGTGCAAAAATATGTAGATAGGATTTTATAAATTATTTTATTTCCTATTTACATCTAACACATCTCTATTGGAATATTTGGATTGAGAATCGAATTCACTTACCTAAATGAGCCTCTAAACGTGTCAAAACATCCTATATATACAGGGTGATTGATAAAATAATAGTAAGAGAATTTGGAGAGAGAATTTAGAGTGTTTTATTTCAATAAAATTAGTTTAGTTTCTCTTTTATTTTATGCACAATTTTCTTTGTTTTCCGCTTCACCCAAAAGAATGCATCTAACTAGCCATGGTGATAATTATCTTAAATCTTAGGGTTGGGTGTATCAAGCCCTGCATGATGAGATCCTAAGGGTGTGTGTATTGAATTCCTAAGGAGAAGAGTGAAACCGGTGTCACGGTCGCTAGGAACTGGTAAGAGTTCAAGGAGCTCTCTAGGGGTTGAGGTGACACTCCAGCTCGGGTTAGATGACCCTTGAGGGGCATAAAGTTAAGAGTCGAAGGAGTTTTTCATCACTATGAAGCACTGCCTTTCTTGATACTTGGCAAGTCAAATATCCTTCCTCTAATATGCACAATTGAGATTGTCTCTTGTCTGGACTCTGAAAGAACCAATATGAGAAGCCCTGCAGATGCCATATCGAATTATCAACTGCTCTTTCTTACTCGTAGAACTGTTGTATTATAGTATGAATTAGAGGACACCTCAAGCAGACGTTGGAACCATCATGTGTGTTTTCTTAGAGAGGCCAAGCCCCTGAAAACTTAATAAACTCTGAATTCACAACCAAAGCAACCAACTTTTCTCTAAAAATCCAAACTTTACATTGAAAATAAATATTTCACAAGAAATTAATCTAAGATTACTGATAGCCACTCAAAGCGCATTTTCAAGCACTTAACTTTCAAGAATTATAACTTTTTTTATAGTGGAAACTCATATTTAACCAACTTTGGTCATTATTAGACCTGAAGGCCAATACTAATGGTTTTATTGTGCACATGTATGCTTTTAAACACTTGTAGGCACTTTTAAGGATCTTAGAACCATGAGGTCAAGAAATGAGGATGTGTCGGGATATTCTATGCGAACTTGGAAGCCCTTGGAAGCAATTCAGACAAGTTTGGATTATGACGGAATGATCGTGGTTTGTTGTACGTGATTGGTTGTTTCAATGACAATGGAAGCACAAAATTTGTAATAACCTAAAACCAACTTAGGTATCCACATAACTAATGTAGGTATAGTGATTATAGTTAGATCCACTAAGATGGGTTTCTTCCTTTGTTGATATTCTTATATCCTAATAAGTTTTTAATTACTTTAAAATAGAAAATGAAGCAAAGTAAATTAAAGTTATGATTTTTATAGATTTGGAAGATGTATGATTGCTGATTTTTAGAGAAAATTAAATGACTAAGGTCTTGGGCTTTGGTTTCACTAAATCCAACCTCCCCATGGGATGTAAAAAAGGGGTTTGTTTGTCCCGGTCGTCTACCTAAAAGCACAACCTATAGCTGGACCCCTGAACTCCACATCGGTGCCTCTTTTATGATTTTTATGAAGTACATAATCTAGGTGCATGATGGAGTAGATCTAACCGACGTTAGGAGGTTTCTGACACGCTCTCGACTCAACCCTTTGGTGGTTTCTAGGTAAGAGACAATCTCTTTTTTTGCATGATGGAATTCAAGGTCGTGGTCTAAGCACCTAACATACCATTCAAACTTGCAAAGTGTCAAAAAGACTAGTTAAAGAGAATAGAGACTCTTATATGAATAGTAGGGGGAACCATGACTATTGCCACCCAATACGGGCCATGACGGGGTGTCCCCAACTTATGTACACCAGACCTTTAGGTCTCTAAACAGTATTCACATGCTCTACCTTTGATATGAAGCATTTTCATCCCCTTTCGTTAACATGGGGGGTGGATCAGATCTACCTCATCCCTATAAAGCGAACTACTCACTCATGGTGAGTAGGAACAAGCCATAAATGAAAAGAAAGCAAGATTAAGAGAATTGAAGAAAATAAGACTAAAAGCTTTTATTAACTTAAAAGAAAGGAACTATGATAAAAATCCCCTCTTATTCGTGTTCATTGTAATTTGATCTCTTTACCCCTATTTACTAGACATCCAAGTGAGGATCCAAATGAGCATTGGGGAAGGTTCTTGAGGATGGCAAACATAGTGAAGCTGAATGGGGTCAATCCAAATGTTATTAAGTTATAGTTGTTCCCATTTTCACTAAGGGACACAATAGTTAGGTGGTTTGAGTCATTGCCATATGGATCAGTCAACACATGGGAGGACTGATGAGGCATATCTAGTAGATTCTTCACTATTGATCACACTTTAGAAAGGAGGAGAAATCATTTTAGATCAAGCGAAGAAGATGAGTCTTTATTCAATGCTTGGAGAAATATAAAGCTATTGAGAAGATTCCCAATCACGGGGCATAGAGCAAATACAGATGGATATCTTTTATCATGCTATGAACTACACTTCAAAAGGTATCATTGATGTAGCCTATTATGGTGCATTCAAAGGGAAGAGTGCTAAGAGTAACAGAAGATTTGGCTAAGAGTAACTACAGAGCTCTATCTAAAGCTTCAGGGAGCAATAGCATACTGAGAGGAGGTGGTGTAATTGAGCTGAACAAGATGTCATCAATAGAAGTAAAGCTGGATGCATTTATGAGCAAGATGAATAATCAGGAGAGAAGAATCCATTCAACAAATGAATTAGAATTGTGTGGAATGAGCTAAGAAGAAAATTGACCCAGGACTAGGCTGTGAAGGTCCTTGCAAATAGAAGAAGCTCAGTATATTAAAGGAAATAGGGGCCATAGCGTATGCTGACAAATGCCTCTCATCCCATTACACACTAGCCCTTAGAAACCATGAGAATCTATTTTATGGAAGTGGAGTGCAGTAGGGTCCAAGACTAGTGCAAAACTATTAGCAGATATATGCTCCACAGGGTTTCTAGGGACAACAATATCAGGGCAGTCATTGAGAAGACAATCTAAGCTAGAGGAAAAAAAAAAGATTGTTGAGCATATATGAGTAGAAGTTTTCCGAGCTAGCAGCATTCCAAGTAAACATAACTGTGTTTCAAGCCAACACTAATGCTTATATGAAGAAACTAGAGACTCAAGTAGGGCAGCTGGCCCTGTCTATGCAAAATCATTTTAGGGATTCTTTCACTAGTGACACCAAGAAGAATCCCAAAGTTGCATGGTAGTTACACTTAGCAGTGGAGGAGGGTGCGAGGAAAGAGAAAGAAGATTAGATGGAAATTGACTGAAGGAAGAGCAAGCGAGAAACTAGCGAGAGAGAAAAGTTGAACATAATAGAATCATCGGATGGCAAAAAAGAAATCAAAGGTGCGGTAAAGTAGCCGGACTTAAGAGGGAGCGAAAAGAATGAGGCGACATCACTTCATCGACCTCCTATTCCATTCCCTCAAAGAACGTAGAAACCAAAATTGGATTATCAGATTGCTAAATTCTTGAACATGTTCAAGAAATTAGAGACAAACGTTCCTTTTGTTGAGGCATTGGCTCAAATGCCTCATTATGCCAAGTTTTTAAAGAACATCCTCAATAAGAAAAGGAAGTTTGATGAAGATGGAGTGGTAAGCGTGTTCGATAACATGAAGTGCGGTAATCGAGAACTGCCACTTTGAAAATCACAGGATCCTAGCAGCTTCACCATTCCCTGCACCATACGAAACTATGAGTTTAGGAGAGAAGCTTTATGGAACTCGAAGCAAGCATCAATACGTCCTTGTCTATAATTGAAAAGACTCGAGCTTGGGAGTTAACTCCTACAACTATAGTGACTCTACAGAGATGGAAGAGAGGTCTATGGCTCAACTTTGAAGGAATCACGGAAGATGTCTTGATGAGGTCAAAATTTTATTTTCCCAATGGCTTTTGTTATGATGAACATTGAAGAAGACAGGCAAGTTCCACTACTGTTGGTAGGCCAATTCTTGCCACTGAAGCAGCCTTGATATATGTCAAGAAAGGAGAGCCATTCTCGAGTTGTGAGATGAAAAAGTACACTTAAACCTTAATCGAGCTTGGAAACGACCTAATTTTTGAAAAATTTGGATATAGAATGTTGAAAAGAAGTTCCTAGCGAGTTTTGGCTTGATTGATGATTGTAAGAATCAGATTCATTGAATGAAAATATGATGAATTTCCATTATATTGAAGATCTTTATACTAAATATCTGAATACCGGTTTTGAATTAAAAGAAACTATATTAACTTTGAATAGAAGACATGAAAAATCAGCGATGAAAAAGGCATAAGAAATAGAAAAAAATGATGAGGGGTTAATTATGAAGGAATTACCGAAACATCTTAAATATGCCTTCTTAGGGGCTGAAATATCAAAACTTGTAATTATAGCGCTTGACTTGACAAAAGATAAAGAGCTGAAACTGATAGAAATTCTTAAATAGCATAAAGAAGCTATAGCCTGGTTAGTGGAAGATTTGAAAGGGATCAGTCCAACAATCAACATGCATAAAATCCTCCTAGAGGAAAATGTAAAATCATCAGTTTCACATTAGAGAAGGCTGAATCCAGTTATGAAAGAAGTTGTTAGAAAAGAAGTACTAAAATGGATGAATGTAAGATTTATTTATGCAATCTCAGATAGCCCTCGAGAGAGCCTAATTCATGTGGTTCCTAAGAAGGGTAGATTCATAGTCATTAGAAATGAGAAGAATGAGCTAATTCCAACAAGAACTGCAACAGGATGGAGGGTATGCATTGATTACAGAATTGAACACTACCACAAAAAAAGATCATTATCCTTTTCCTTTTATTGATCAAATCTTTGGGACCAGTTAAGCGGGCCGCCATTTGTTTTCTTTATGGATATTCTGGATATAATCATATTGCCATAGCCCCTAAGGGCTAGGAGAAGACTACCTTTACATGTCCTTATAGCAGCTTTGCTTTTAGAAGGATGCCATTTGGAAAAGGTGGATGATGTCCATTTTCTCAGATTTGGTGGAGGAGGATATGGAAATTTTCATGGATGACTTCTCAGTCTATGGATCCAGTTTTGAGAATTGCCTGTAAAATTTAGAAACTGTACTTTAGAGGTGCTAAGACAAAAAATTAGCTCTAAATTGGGAAAAATGTCATTTTATGGTAACTGACGACATTGTCTTGGGGCATAAAATTTCTACAACTGGACTTGAGTTTGACCAAGCAAAGGTTTTTGTTATTGAAACTCTGATGCCACCTACTACAGTCGAAGGGATTAGAGGTTTCTTGGGACATGCTAGATTTTATAGAAGATTCATAAAGGACTTCTCCAAATTATCAAGGCCATTATGCAGACTGCTTGAAAAAGAAGCAAAATTTGAATGTGATGAACAGTGTAAATGTGCATTTGAAGAGATCAAGGCTAGGTTGATGAAAGCTCCTATCATGGAAATACCATAATGGTTGAAATCATGTGCTATGCTAGTGATTATTGTTGACAGGTTGAAACCAAATGATTTGTTTTTGACAACTCTACTGGAAAGTTGTTTAGAATTCATGACATCAACGCCAAAAACTTGTACAGGGAAAATCTCTGACACAACTACAAAAGAATGACTAAAGTCCCCAAAAGTAGTGCCACAAACTTGTTGATTTATAACCTTTTTCTATATAAACCAAAACACCGTTGTCATTATTTTCTATGTATAAATATTTCTCTATATAAATTTTACAATTTTTTAGTCTAAATGAAAGTTTACGCAGTGCACCACGTCATACAAGAAGTAAAGTGGATTAAAAATAAGTCAAAGTATCGTTCCCAAGGGGATTGTTGAGAAAGCTAAAGATCAATTACCCCAACTGCTCAAAATCCTTACTATTACTCAAAAGTACAAAATTGATTTGTTTAAACTAAAGAAATAATGACTAATTAAAATTCTATAACTATAACAAAAAATCAAAATAGATGGATTGGAGAGTTTCATAAGTACAGTTAACATGAAATAGATCAATGTATAATTTTCCAATTTCTACATCATTTTATAACATAGTTCATCCATTAGATTGAAATCTACAGGGAACATAAGTTAGTGGTAAAATTATCTCTAAACATGTTTTTAATCTAGGATCATGAAGATTTTCAATTAAGTTCACTAACAATCAAATAATTCTTATAATGCAAACAATTCAATTATTCAATCCTGATTTGTGAGTGTGTGATGGTCTTCTCTCTTCTTCGTTGGTAGATTAGCTAATCTTCTGGGATAACACTTAGTTAGCATACTTCTCCCTCTTTATTTTATTCCCATATGGTTGTTTGTCATATTAATCTCTACTAATGTAAGCATATCACCACCTTCAGGATCAAATAGGTCTTTTAGGCTTGTATTGTGTGGCTTGGGTAATTTGGTAGATAATTAGACAATTTAGGCTCAATTTTACCCAGACATCATTGACAACTTAAAACTCTTGCCTTCATTGTGCATCCTTGATTTTTCCATTAATATTAAGTCTCTAACCTCACCATCTGGTTTGGTGCATCTTTCTTCATACTCTCCATTATGGTATTTTCTTTTCATTGACCACACTCAGACTATACCTTATCTTCCTTATCTTAGAAGCTTTTTCACTTTTTCATCTTTTATTAAGGTTTATGGAATGGTGTAATGTTTTGTCTTTTTAAGCTTTATACCACCCTTAACGAACTTTGGGTCGGTAACTCCCATACCAGTTAGCATTAGGGTACTAGGTGTTGAACACCCTTGAGAACTTAATTGTTCAAGGGAGGAAACAAGACCAAACTCATTCCACCTTGATGTTTTTCTTTTTACAGCTTCTTTTCTTAATTCTCTTTATATCTCCTCATCTCAATGAATTTTTCTTTCTCTGACCATTTCATCCTCTCCATAACTTCAAATAATATTCCCCCAAACTTGTCATTTTATTTCATTGATGTATTTTATCATGCAATCTAGGCAAATAAGGGTTCTTTACTGTAAGATTACATTAAAGAGAGGATCTGGGCTTTCATTTGTTGGTAGATGATGAGATTGGCTATTGGCTCAAATAAGGAACTAATGTGTATGCTTGTAACGCCCCAAAAAATACCCTATAATTTTTATAATAATTTTATTATATATTTCGAGATGAATTGAGCCAAGCAGGTTTTCGGAAAATTGATAAATTGTGAAATGTGAGCATATGATTAAATAATATATGATAAAATGAGAAATTGATTGAACCCAGAAATAAACCCAAGTGTAAAGAGGGAAAATTTGGAATTGGTAAAATAAGGACCTAAGGGTCAAATGATAAGCTTAAATGCTAAAGTGAAATTATGAGAAATGAAGGAGCAAAGTGGAATAATAGGAGACTTAAATGAAAAAAATGGGTTAAGAGCCAAAAGAGGAAAGAGCCAAACATGGCCTTAAAATGGATAAGTGATATTAGACCACATTTGGTCTTAGAATGCTCATTTGAGCAAAAACGTGTTTGAGAGGGAAGCTAGGGTTTTTGGCGGAGAAGAGGGATTGTTGTGTAAATCCTTCCATTTGTTCAAGATCTTGCAAGAAGGGAAAAGGAAAAATGTTAGGGCTTTAAGTGCAAAGGGATTAAGGTAAGAACCAAACCTTAGAATTTTCTTTGATGATGTTTGGGTTGGAAAAACCCTAAACCATCCATAGGTTATGCTTGTAGTTGGTTTAGGATGATATTAGGATGTTATTGGGAGTGATTCCCATGTTTTGTTTTGGGATTTTGAGGATTTTTGGAGAAACATCGCAAAAGTGGAAAAACTGGAAAATCTACGAGCCATCTCCAGAAACTCCCTAGACCGCGTAAGGAACCCGTATTCACAGCGTAGACCTATGCGAGGAGTGGGATACCCTTCGCCATGGCTAGGCGGATGTGCCAAAAATGGCACTTCAGTGCGCCATGACGTAGCATTTCTGTGGCCTTGTATTACTCATAACGAGCAATTTTTAGATTTTGTCTACGAACACCTCGTTTGCGTACACCAATAGTTTATGGACCCTAATAAATGATTAATGGGGTTGAATAGCTAATGGCGAGTGAAAATGCAAAGTACCTTATTAAGCCTCGGTGAAGCGAGGTTCGTCTTTGGGCGGACTTAGTGAGCAACCCAAAGGCCGTTAACGAAGATTAATTGTCATTCTACTAAAGTATAATAATTGTTTATCCACTAAGTGGCGTAATGGTTTATTGACTAGGGGACGGGTGAGGATCACTGGCCTAGGACCGAGATCGAGAAAGAAGGAAGCGGATTAAATGACTTTGATTAGTTCTTGAACCTCTATTCGATTCAAGTATTGTTAGTTCTTTGTTCACCATAATTATATTTGGGGTAAAGTGTTATGGTAGTTTACCAAATAATCGAAATGATTATATGCAATGAGTATATCTTTGAAATGATATTATGAGGGCATAGGATTTGAAAATGTGATATCTGAAATGTTTGACAACTAAATGCATGTGAGTGATTAATTGAATTGTAAACGAATTGGTCAATTCTTGACATCTTGAATTGAATAGATATACCGAACAACCAACATGGTGGGATGCACCAATCGGCATTCGTCATGCAGGCAAACCAAAATTGTTCAATGTCCCACATGGCGGGATGCACCAATCGGCATCCGTCGTGATGGTGTATGGCATTGTTAAAATGTTGTACTTGGCGGGATGCACCAATTGACATCCGTCATGATGGCGTATGGAATTTTTAAATGACCACTTGACGGGACGCACCAATCCACATCCGTCATGATGGGAGACTGAAATTGTTAAATGTGTAAGCACATTATCGAATGACAAAAAGGATAGGATTCATCGAACGAAATCCGTCATGAATGTGGATTGTATAGACAAAGTGAAATAACAACCTTTGAAGAGTGAATGAGATTTGTAAACTAAATACGTCATTAAGAGTATATGTTTGAATCTCATGATTTGAGTTAAATGATTTGTTGCGTGTGAAAATACATATTTTGATTTGTAAAGTTAAAGCATGTGAAAATGAATAAGCATGAGTATAGTTTGATATAAAAGGCATGGTTTTATGATAAATGCGTGTCATGTTAAATTGAAAATTGGAATAGAACTGTATAAAGCCACTAAGCATGAAAATGCTTAGCACATGAATTTTATCTATGCGCGGGTTTAATTAGACAAGAAAGAAGGCAAGATCAAGAAGCGCAGAGTCATAGAGAAAGTTGCGGCGTATAAGTATATACCCCGTCATATGCATACCGTTCTTTTTGAACGTGTGACATTTTGTGAACAAAAGAGTTAGTCTTTGAACTATTGTTTTGTATATCATTTTGAAAAGGCATGATACGCCATTTTGTAAACGTATTGTATAAAATTAAATGTTTATGGGCCTACCATTTGAAACGACTTTCGCATAACTGACAACTCTAAAATGAAATGACATAAATAAAATGTTTTGATAAGATAAATGAAAATGGTCGAACTAAACTGAGCTTCAGTTCGGGTCCGCCATTCAGGTTTGGTTAGGGATTCGTGTAACACCCCAAAATATACCCTAGTCGTTTTTGACAAGTTTAGGGTATTTTGTAAGCATAATTTGACTGTTTCATAAGTTAAATGTGAAACCGGGAAACGAGAGACCCGGAAAGTTACAAAACTTAAGGACAAAATCGTAATTTGTCCAAAAGGGGGCTTAAAGTCATAAATTATGAAGAAGGCTATTGGGCCAAAATACAATTTGGGAACTTAAAATACAAATGGTCAAACATGGAGGACCTTTTTTTGCAAATAAGGCAACTTAACCCAAAAGTGGGTTTTGGGAGGGCCATTCAAGGCCTTAGCAAAATCTGGATTTGGGCCAAAATTGGTCTCATTTGGAGAAAAAACAAGCCGTGAAGAAGAAGAAGAGAATAAGAAGGAGTGGAGATCAAGCGAAGCAAGCCAAGGTATGGAACTTTAGTTTTTATGAAACTAACCTAGATCATGGAATTGAATGGATCTATAAAACTTTAAGGCTTTATGATCAAGAGTTTATCTCCAAATCTAGGGTTTGATGAAGCGCATTCTATTAGCCGTTTCTTGAATTTAGGGTTGGTAAAACCCACATGTAACAAGATAAGCTTGGAATCCTCCATTTGGGTTGGATTCATGGTTAATTTGAAGCAATTGGTTAGGGTTAGAATAAGCCCTAACTAATCATCATAATTTGTAGTTTGGATGGGTTCATAACCCATGTTGGAATGATTTTGGGAGAAATTCATGGAAAGGTTTTGAAGAAGATAAAAATGAAGAGAAATTGAATAGAGAAAGTGATTCCAAAGGTGAATTGGAAAGGATTAGATGTGTGTTGGATGTATAGAATTGATTTGAGTATCAAAGTATGGAAAAAATGTGAGAAAACACATTACGGGCACTTTTCGGAGACTTGTACGGTACAATTTGAACTTGTACCGGTACAGCCCTATGTCCCCAGTCGTTTTTGGCGACTTATGCGTCTGAAGTTAGACTTATACCAGTACAACCACATTACATTTTCTGTTTGACCGGTTTTAAGTATTTTGGCCATAACTTCCTCATTTCTTATCAGTTTGAGTGATTCAAGTGACTCACATTAAAATAGACTTCAAGGAGAACCAAACATAAGAAGGCATCGCCAAACTCTGATCCTAAGTGGCCCTAAAAATTCAGTCAAAGGACCGTGTGCAAAGCCAAATCAGTTCCAGCTTTGAACATAGAGAAGTCAGGGATGTTTCGGACTATTAACTCGAGGATTTCGGTGCTCGAACTAAGTGATTCTAAGTGGAATAGAACCCTTAACATAACTTTAAAGGAGTATGAAGATCCAGTGTGGAAATATCAAGACAAGGCATTTAGGAAAATAAATATTTCAAATTGTCCCTCGGTAAAATCGGTAAGCAGACTAGTTGGCATAATGCCATAACTTGATTTGGACAATCCGATTGGATTGATTCCAATTCTGAGTGAATAGATTCATAGAAGAATAAGAATACATGAATAAGGTCAACTGATTACATGCTCATCATACCTTACCAGTATATGGAATATGATGCGTAAAGCATAAAGTGGCTAACAATGTCTTATTATAAGATAGTCGGTTGATAGACTCATATAATTGTAAAAGCGCACAAAAGACCGGTTATTGAATGACATGCCACTCTCTGGCCAGGTGCTTGACACATTAGTGCCGGTACTCTCTGATTAGTGTGGCGGCACTCTCGATCGTGCTTGGCACATTAGTATGGTACTCAGTGGTGCGACGACACTCGATCGTGCCCATTTCATTAGTACTTCGGTACTCTACGATTAGTACTTGGTACTCGATTAGTGCGATGGCACTCTGTCGATGCTGGCACTCTGCTCGTGCTACGACACCTCGATCTTTATCTTGTACCTTCGGGTATTTATTGTCTTGTGTCCTACTCATTAAAGTATTATTGGTCTGACGATCAAGCAATTATATGATAAGACTACGAATAAGAACAAAAAATTGAATGGTAAAGATCTGAATGTACCTACGGGTACCTACGTATTTGATTACGTAGTACCTCACAGTACTCTTGTATACGATACTCCGTATTTGATTAAGCTCTGTAGCTCCTCAGTCAGAATGAATATGCGTCTGTATAAGTATAAGTTTTGCATAAGAAGAAACTCTTTGTAACTCCCTACGGGAGGTCGAATAAGTATAAGTCTAGTAGTACCTAAGGTACTCGTATCGATAAAATAAGTATAAAAGCGGTAGTACCTACGAGGTACTCTAGTATCAGTAAAATAAGTCTGAGTTACGCTAAAATAAGTATAAGTCCGAGTCAAACACCCCTCACAGATACTTAGTATAATGAATGCGATGCGTTCCTCACGAAAGACTAGTAATAAAGTATCGTAATAAGTCTGATCCGACTGGTATGTGATATGATCACGATGCATTCCGACTTGTGCCTCACAGTACCTTACATACCAAGAATAAGATCAGTAAGACAATAATAAGTTCTGTAAAAGCAATATAAGATCTATAAGACAAAATAATTCACATGTCGATAAATCACCACGTATCGATATACGTATACGATAAATCCACGTAGCGATAGCCATGTCCCCGATAAGTCCAGGTATATGATAAATTACGTATCACGGGTACTCCTGTATCGATAAGTCTGTATCACGATATCACGTATCTGATAAGTCCGGTATCGATCGTCGGTATCGATAAGTCACGTATCTGACGCCGTATCGATCAAGTTAATCGTACCTATGGGTACTCTGCCTCCCGATTAAAGTTATGTGGTACCTGGTCTCTGTCTGCGATTTAGTTCTGTAGTACCTCTGAGTACTCTTGTATTTGATTAAGTTAGTGGTACCTCTGGGTACTCAGTATCGATAAAGTAAGTATAAGTCCAGTAGTACCTAAGGGTATTCTTGTATCATTAAATAAGTACAAGTTCTGTAGTACCTACGAGTACTCCCGTATCCGTAAGACAAGTATAAGCTCCGTAAGATAAGAATAAGTTCTGTATACAAATATAAGTTCAGTAAGACCAGTATAAGTTCCGTAAGACTAGTATAAGTTTTGTAGTACTTACGAGTACTCCCGTATAAGATTAAGTTCCGCAAATCCAGTATACGTTCCGTAATCTTTGTAATACCTACGGGTACCCCCGAACAAGTGTAAACTCCGTAGGATAATTGAGTTACGTAAACTCTACGGAGTCTGAGATAGATCTAAATGTCAATGCGTGTTTAAGTACCTGCGTATAAGCATAGGTTACGCTCCTATGGGAGATGAGAGACAAAGTTTATGTCGATACAAACATAAGTATAAATTTGTATCCCCTACGGGAGATAGGTATCGATCGACGGAAGTTCAAGTATATGTCCTTTGAAGTGCTATAAGTATAGTCCAGATTCTTTATAAGTATAAGCTCAAGGGATAGGAATGAGTGCTATGAGAATAAGATCCAAATAAGGATAAGTGCGCCGCCAAGTGTAATTCCACGAGGTAAGTATAAGATCGGGAATGTGATAAGTATTAGTGCATATAAGCCTAAGTAATTGTATAAGTTCATTATGTGAATGCCGAATATTCGATGCACATTCGCATTATCTGTATTTGTGTTTTTACGTATAAGAAATGTTTCCCTTTAAGCGTAAAGCTTAGCCGCAGGTGTTAATCCGTGTAGGTGCGGAGAAGGCGTCCCGGCGAACATCCGCATCTGTTTGTGACACCAACTGTAAGGGTTCGCTACATGTAGGTTTCGTGCTCTGAATTGTAAATGTAAAAGTAAAGTTTTGTATTTGTAAATGGGACTCAGTTATATGTATATAATATTTTGAATTGTTGTTATAAGATAGGCCATACCCACAGTACCTGATTCAGTTTTAAAAAATAAAAATAAAAAAATAATGGAGTAAGGAGTCCCGGTATTTGGTCTTGCATCGGGAGAAAGCGGGCGTGACGGTCGAGTCTGCGGTTTTGAAATAAATAAACCAAATAAATAAGGTAATATGAGGAATTGAGCAGGCATCCGAGGCAGGTTCGAGATCCATATTCAGATTCGGATAGAAAGGGTGTTACAATCTTTGATGCATATTCTAAGGGTAGGCTGAAACCAATCTTCCAGAATGGCCTATATCATTTCTGTTAATTAGTATTGCCTAGAAGTTTCCACCTTGACTAATAATCTAACAAGTTCTAGGACATTGGAGAGATTATTGTGATGGATATCAGAAGATTTCCCTAATCAGGGCACAATTTGTTTTAGAGTTACTTTTGACCGATGAGATACAACAACAGGACTATTAAGCGAGAATAATAGTGTGTTTGACATCTGGTGGATTCTAATCCTCCTTATTCTTGAAGTTCAACACATCTATTAATGTTCTTACATATCATCCTACCTCAATGCATCTATCAAATTTCTTGTTTGGTTATTTGATATGTTGTTGTGTTATTTAACAAGTTAGAAAGTTCATTTAAATCAACCATTCAGTTCAGAGAAATTTAACATAGCAACTGTTTCATACCTTTATCATTTCAATTCAACCAAACAAGTCACAACCATTAAACAATTCAATCCAGGTAAATTGGTTCTCCATTATTCAGCAAAGCTATTCACTACAAATTCATCAAATTCTACTTATTCAAAAGCAAGGAAAGAAAAAAATAAAATAAAATATCAACACAAGAAATGCGAAATTTGGGCCTTGAATTTGCAAGATTTCTTTTTATTTAATTTTCCAATAATAGGGATATGGTTACAGAGAGGGAAGAGGGAAGAAACAATGGGGTTGCTCATTTTCTTCTTCTATCATGCCTAGAGGGATGGTGGGGCAGATTAACTTATTCATATTTATAGCCAGCTACTGAAGGAGAGAAATCAGGGATCTACACTTGTGGCTGCTTAGACTTGCTTCCTTCTTCAGTTCTATTCAGTGCAGACCACTCCATTGACAGTGCCATTTGCTTGATTAGGTCATTTTGTCTCTGCCTAATAGAGTTCAGGGTTCCCTCAAACTCACCCTGGACAGAGTACATTTTTATCAGGTTGTTGTTGACCATGTCTAAGCTTTATGTCCAACACTTCTCCCTATATTTTAGGGTGGCTTCTATTTCCTTGTCCCTTTTCTTTATGAGGAGCCTTATTTCTTTTCGATGCTCTTTATACAGATACCCGAAGGCATCGTCCTTCTACAACATGTTCTGCTCCATGGCCTCCTCTCCCTCATTCATAATCTTAATTAGCTCACTGTTCCTCCTTAACTGATAAAAAAGAAAGGCATCTTCTCTTACCTTGAGTTCTTCACTCAGTTCCTGTTCTCTTATTTCCCATCCGCTCTTCCACTCTTCATCTCTCAGTATGAGTGCTTCCTCCAGATTCTAATATCTTCTTTTTATCTCAACATCCATGTACTCATCCCTGAGTTGCAGTTGGACTTTCAACTTGTTGTCCCTCTCTTACATTTCCATTCTCAAGGTTTTCATCATCTCAATCAATTCAGCATTGTTACCTTGAGGCTCTAAGCTTTCAGCATGCCTCTGGTGGACCTGTCTCACCTCTAGGGAAAGGGTTAGTATTGGGGTCAAACTTCTCTACCTCTATTATTGCTCTTGAGCTTCATTTCCAAGTCGTGTTTGATGTATTTCTACATTTTCTTCTTCATCTCTTACAATTTATGCTTCTCTTCCTATGCCTCTATTCTTAGGCCCCTTTTTGATTCGTGACAGTGTCAGGGGTGAGGTCTTAGGGCAAGTTTCTTCTTCCTCTTAGTCTCCTTCTACACCCCCCAATATGCAAAGCTTAGTGATCAGTGCTGGGTGAGGCACTAGTCCTTTGTACCTTCCCTATAGTAACTCGAGATTGAGTTTTCTATAATTTTTCCCACACTTAACTTGTAGCCCTTCAAAATGGCACAAGAGTCACATACCTTTTCCTGTTTGCACTCAAGTTCTTGGTCGGTAAAATAACTGAGCAAAGGAAATAGGGCAAACTCCTTTGCTTGTTTGATCAATACTCCTCTTCTTTATGGACTCATGTGGGTTCTTTCTGGTGGCATTCCATTTGCCTTTACCATAAGTCAGCAAGTCTACAATCTTTTGAAAGTCTGGTTCTTCGACTAGTCCTTTGAATTTTGATCCATTATTCCCTCGTTCAGATTGTAGGTTTGGTCAATCACTCTCTACATGGAGTTTTGTAGTTCAAAACAAAGTTCTGACGGAAGATTTTGGTCAATCAATTTTAAAATTAATAAAAACTCTTTTAAATCCACATGGTACATGCATACTAATCAGCAGCCAATAAAGAAGAATTACACTCAATCAAATTGGAATTTTAGAAGCAAGTAGGGTTGACAACTCAAAATCCTTTTATTTATTTATTTATTTATTTTTTGTTTTCCACGATCTTCCAAGCCATTCCTCTTCACTACAGGATAAGTGTGGGCGTATAGATTAACAAAGGTTTTGTTTTTAGAACTCTTGATATTCTCAACACATGATATCAAGAGGGTTAGATGGAGGCAAAAAAAAGTGAAACTCTTTCCTTTTTTTTTTTTCTCTAATTTTTATCAACCCTTGGCGCTAGGGTTTTGCCTTTATTTATATATAATATGTCTTAGATTGATCTCAACCATTGGATCAAGTGGAATGTTGACTAAATATTGAATTAAAATTAATTCAAATTCAAGTGACTAAAATAAATATAATTAATTTCTCAAATTAACAATTTCATCCATATAGTAATTAATATTAATTAATTAAATTTAGTAATTAATTAATGTTATTAATCATCTCAAACTAACAGTTTCATCATATAGTAATTACTATTAATTAATTAATTATTAATTAATTAATTAACATTAATTATCCAATAATTACTACATAGTTGCTATGAAACATTTTATTTTACAACTATGCCCTCAAAGGGATTTCTTTGTTAATTTAATCTTGTACAATGTTTTACAGAGGCGGCCAGGGGACCTTTGGACCTGTAATTCCAAGCTCCAATAAATTTGATAATTAATTCAACTCTTTAATGAATTAATCTAATTTATTGGTTTCAATATTATTCCACTAAAAATATGAAACTAATACTATTAATTCAGGAATATTTTGCATTAGTGATACTCAAGCGAGTCCATTGATATGATCATTAGATGCAATTAAATCCTCCAAAATTGGTCCATCCTCATTAGAGCTGGTGATTACATTTTACCCCTTTAGGAGATATCTTTATCCTTAGGATTTCATTAATTCATAATTAGACATTTGAATTTATAAACCTGTTATAAATTAGAGCGCTCAAACAGTTCAGTTCCATAATTAACACTTAAGGGAACCGATTATTCGGCTTCCCTCAAGAAGGGGTTGGATTCCATATCTATAGGACGTAATTCCCAAACCACTGTCTCAATGACCTTCAAGACATAAGTATTGGGCTGTCTTGGGAGCCAGTGTAACCTATGAATCAGGCCACTATTGAAATAAACCGAGGAGTCCATGGCTCTTCGAGTTAAGATCATCTAGTGACATAGTTTAAACTCCTAATTGTTAAGGTATATTATTTAAGAATTTAATTCATGTCCGGTCCTGTTCTATGTAATCAGATTACATAAAGCACCTCCATTTTAATGTCACTACATGATAATCAGGATCAGATCTTTGCATTGTTCTTAATGTTCGGTGGAGTAGTACTAATAGTATTGTAGATCAAGATCCCTACTTTGATTTACTACGAGATAGTTTAGTTTATTATCTATAATCTTGATCATCTCATATATACTTCTTATATACTAAGATTATAGTTCACATTAATAAACTTGAGATTTTATATGATATTTACTAAATTATCTATTACATGTATAAAAAGAATCAAATATGAAAATTGTTTTCATAGACCAGTCAAATTACATACTTTAAAGGGGGCACCATGCCTAACAATCTCCCACTTACCTAAAGCGAGTCAGACATATCTCTTAAGCCTAGTCCCTCCTAAGTGACCCGTGAACACACTTTCAAGTAAAGTATTGGTAAGCGGATCCATGAGTTCAATTACGACCTTATCTACATAACGGCTAAGTCCCTCTATGTACGATCTCGTATCAAATGATACTTCCTTTATATATCTTTCCCTCTCTTGTGACTCCTTGGTTTCTTTGGGTTTGCACAGCTCCATTTGTTGTCACACAGTATAAAATAAGTGGTTTCCACATGTTGGAACTACTTCCCGAGATCGGTGTAGAACTTTTTGAGCCAAGCGGAGTTCTTGTTGCTTCACAAGCACGCTGTATATTAGCTTCCATGGTTGAATCCGCAATACTAGATTGTTTGATACTTCTCTATACTACGACTCCACCACCAAGAGTATATCCAATAGGGTTCAGGTCTCCAACTGAGTACAAAATCATATAATATCTCATTCTCCTAAGATACTTAAGAATATGCTTCCTTTGCTATCATTGACCATTCGAGGATGGTTGTGTGATTACAAATATCCTTGCCTGCGGATATTAGGCCTCGTACACAACATGGCATACATGAGGCTGCTTACAACTGAGGCATAGGGAATCCGTCTCATATCCTCTTCCTCTTGAGGTGTCTTAGGACATTTCTCCTTAGAAAGGATAATTCCATGTCGGGTTGGTAATAGACCTTTCTTGGAATCTTACATCGAAAATCGAGCTAGCACCTTATCAATATAAGATGCTTGAGACAATGCCAAAAGCTTGTTCTTACGATCTCTTATAATTTAGATCCCAATAATATAGCTTGCTTCTCCTAAATATTTCATTTGAAATTGCTCATTGCTTGTTCTTTATTCAATAATGTTTCTACATCATTCTGATGAGTAAAGTATCATCTTACAAGAACCAAGAAGACCACCTTCTTTTCTTTGATGTACTTGTATACACAAGGTTCATCAACATTTTGCTCAAAACCATACGTTTTGATAGTTTCATCAAAACACATATTCCAAGACCTTGAAGCTTATTTCAGTCCATAAATAGACTTAAGCAAGTAACAGATTTTCTGTTGTTGGCCTTTAGCCACAAAACTTTATGGTTGCATCATGTAGATGCTTTCCTCAAGATAGCCATTCGAAAACGTCTTGACATGCATTTCCATATCTGTAATTAAGGACAAGCGGCTATGAATAAAAAAATGCGAGATAAACTTAAGCATAGCTAACGACGAGAAAGTTTCTTCATAGTCCACTCCTCTTTTTGGAACAAACCACTTTGCCACTAGCCCACAGCTTTGAAAGTCTTGATTAGTGCCAAAAAGTGTGCTAATTTGAGAGCCCCTATTCAAGATGGGTTTTTGATTCGTGCCACGGTGGGTGATGAATCAACAATATTTTGTTCCTATGTTCCTCCCTCTTCTTGAAGTAGTCTCAAACTCACTGCTGACATAGCGGTCTAGGGTCGAACACGGGGATGGGTTTTCATCCCACGAATGATTTGCATCAGTGTTTGAAAATGGTGAGCTTTTGTTTGGATTTGTGGATTTGGTTAAAAACAGTGGAGGTTGTTTGTTCACTGACTAACTGTAATGGCTTAATGTGAAGTGTGAAATGGTAACCTTGAAGGCTTGGGTCACTAAGCATTAACATGGGGGAGTATTAAAATATCCTCGGGGTATTTCCTCGCATTAGGGCAAATGACATATAGTCAAAGCCAAAACCGGATCTTTGTTTAGCTATAAAACCTAACCCTAGAACCACTCATATTTGAGTCAAACCAAATACTAAGCATTCAAAGTCCCATTCGATTGGAAACTGGCATTTAACCTCTTTTTAATGGCTCATCAAATGACATCCTAAAAGGATATCGGTGCATCTACCATTAGAATGCACTAAACCCTAAAGTATGACAAGTATTGACGAAAGAAAAGACATTAAATGGCATTGAACCTAGTTTGGAAAGTTGGGACCATAAATGTTATTACTGTAACATTCAAAGCATGAGGACAACTTACCATGACCCCAAAAACCAAGCTAGCAACCTCCTTCAAAACATGAGAAACCTTGAAGCATCCTTGAGTTGTCATCCTCGAGGGGTGTTTTAGCGTAGAAAAATGAAAAGAAAGAAGAGAGAGAGAGGAAGCGAAGTAAACCTCAAATGAAAAAATTGAGGCTTATTAATGGAAAAGTTACCTAGGGTTACAAAGTTGTAGGGGCTTATATAGTCAACCCCAAGGTGTGAAAATAAAAATACCACAAAATATGAAATTGCACCAAGGGACAAAATGATGGATCAAAGCGTGGTGGTTGGAATCCAAAATATCAAAAGAAACACGGGGCGGTAATTTTTTCCTTTATACGGCAAATTTGGCTAGTATGGCAAAAATTTTGCTATGCTAGCAAATTTAACTAGCCTAGCCCAATTTTGGGAGATAGCAAAATTGAGAAATTTCGATAAGACGATGAAATTTATTCATGCGAATTTAAGCTACAACCTAAGCGAAATTTTTCACATAACGAGATTTAAGCTAGGATTGCGAGGTATTTTCGCAATCCCAACTAAAACTTTTCGCAATCATAGCGAAAATCCACAGTTTGCCTCTTGCTTCCCTGTTGAAACTCTGCATCCTTCTTTCTTAGTCACTTCACAATTCTTCATTTTTGAATGATGAAAAAATTGTAAATCGACATTCAGCATATCTTGACATCAACTTAAACTAGTGCATTTGAAACCTGCACTTAAACAAACTTACCAAAAACAAACTCGAAATGGAATCAGTGGTACTAAGTGGCTGCACACATCAATTGGCTTAATTCATATGATTAGTGCGCAAAAAGCACTCAAAACCTATCTTAAATAGGACTCAAAATAGCACTTTTTGGGCACTAATCACCCCCGACCGACCGTTGCTAGTCCATAGCAGTACTAAAAACAATAAGGTATGTATCTTGCTTTTCTGAAGTGTATATTATTTCAAAAGAGGTATTATTATACGGGTAAGCTTTACCTTTAGTATGAACAATTTAGACCACAGGCAGCAGGCATGAAAGAACAAAGACCATGCAAGAACAAGTTTGAGCGGCATCGGTTCCAAAGAAGTCAACTTTGAACTTCCACCAACATCCTAATTGTTCCTAAGGTAACCGGCCAGACGATAAATTGCAAGATATTCCCTCCCCCGAGCTAGCTATTGCCTTGGCCTTAAAGCTGTTAACAAACCCAAATCAGTTCTTCACACTCTTATTTCTTTATTTGGTCACATTGTAGGGTGCAATGCTAAAAACTTCGACTTCACCAAAGTGGCTCGCAAGGAGTCCACCGATGACTCCAAACCAATTAAGGTTTAGGGCATCAAGCGAAGTCCTTGACCACAAACTCTTCGAGGCTTCACCGGACGGAATGACCGAAATTAAGCACCTACAACACGCTAAACTCTACCCATCCACCCATGTAGCGAACACTAAGTCGATGACTCCCAACCAACTAAGGTTTAGGGCATCGAGCTTTAAAGGCTTTCGCCATATACCCCTCGGACCGTGTTTGGGTTTCAAGGCAAAGCGTCCCGGCTTTTATTTTTCTTTTTCTTCTTTTCTTTTTCTTTTCTCTTTTTCTTTTCCTTTTTGGAAGACTACATTGGCCTTCATACATGGGTAACATAAACCTATTATGGGTCGTCAACAGGTCCAAGGCCGGCTCTGTAGAGCGGAAAGAGGTAAATAGCTTCTCAACCTATTGGCACAATCTGGTGTGCAGTGTGTGAATTAGCTAAAGGGGGAATGTTCAAGGTTGAATATGCTGAAATCTCAATTGACCAAAAACTAAATCATGCATGGAATTGTTCTAACATTAAGGTAACATACAGGGCTTCAATTTTTCAACTAAAGGCAAGAGCTGAAACACAAAATGACAACACAAAAATCTAATAAAAAGTTAAGGAAAGATGAGTTTGGCCATTGCAGGATTTGTATAACCAGTAAAACTAAATTCCAAAAATATGAAAATTACTTCTAACTGGTTTAGCATGGGAATGCAAAAACTAAAGGATGGGACTATACCTCCTCTAACATGGTGGTTGGAAAAGGGGCATTCCCATTTGTTGGTGTTACTACGGCTAACAACAAAAGTGAAATCAAATGCTAAACTCAAGTTTGCTACCAACAATTTTAAACAAAGAAATTTAATCAAAACTAAACAACGAGATCAATGGATTCTGGGACCAAGCAACAACCACCCTTAGGCGTGTGGGCCCATGGGATTAGGGGAGGGTTCGAGAGGAAATTTCACTCCACGACGGTCCTCTTGCCTGATATAGGGGCTTCACCCTCTTTCCATTGACTTTGATCACCCTGTTATCATTTGGATTGAATAGGTCCACTAAACCATTGGGGTATGTCTGTTTAATAATGAATGGACCCGTCCATTGCAACTTGAGCTTGCCCGGAAATAGATGGAGTTTGGAGTCATACAGGAGGACTTGGTCCCCCTCGTTGAAATTCTTCCCAGTTATCATTTGATCATGCCAATTTTTTTGATCTTTCCTTTGTAATCTTCAATTCAAATTAGGCATCATTTCGTATTTCTTCCAATAAATTGAGATCAAGGAACCTCTTGACTCTCAGACCTACTTTCAGATCCATGTTCGGCTTCTCATTGCCCACCATGCCTTGTATTCGATCTCAGCTAGGTGACATGCCTTACCATATACTAACCTATAAGGGGACATCAGGATTGTTTTGAAAGATTTGTTCTGTAGGCCTGTGAATCAAGCGATTTGATGGACCCAGTCTTTTCTTTGTTTGGTGTTTACCGCCTTCATTAGAATGGTCTTAATCTCTTTGTTGGAATTTCTACTTGACCACTTGTTTGAGGATGGTAGGGGTGGCGCTCTGTGTTTCACACCATATTTAGCCATGAGGTTTTCAAGGTTTGTTGAAATGTGAGACCTCCATCATTAATAATGAGCTTGGTACCCCGAACCTAGAAAAAGATGTTTGCTTTCAAATTTAGCACCACCTGTGGTCATTGGTTTCTGGGTTGCTTCAGCCATTTGGACATAGTCCCTCCGCCCAAAAATATATGTATGACTATAAGATGTAGAGGCAGGGGTCCCATGAAATCGATGCCCCAAACATCGAATAGCTCGACCACTAAAATTGGGTTTAAGGGCATCATATGTGCGAGACAATTTCAGAGTCTTCAGCATCTAACCATCGGCACATTTGGTGTGCTTCTTTAAACAAGGAAGGCGATTGAAGCGGTACGGCACATACATTCTTTGTCTTACGAGGGGCATAAAGTGACCACCATAGGCACTCTCGGCGGTGAGCTCGGGAATTCACACAGCATTCTTCCTCGAGGCACACTTCTGATTATCGTGCACACGGTATTTAAACAAGAAGGGCTCTTCCCAATAATATGAATGGATCTTAGCAAGAAATACTTCCTATCCTGTTCTTTCCAATCAGATGGGATTTCTCACATTTGTAAGAAATTGGCAATGTGAGCATACCAGGGAGCTTTTTCCAGCTGCATTAGAGACTCTTCAGGAAATTCATCATTGATGGGTGGACTATGAGTGTCATGGGCTATCGTTAACCTAGAAAGATGATCTGCCACCACATTCTCTACCCCCTTTTTATCTTTAATTTACAGGTTAAATTCTTGAAGCAAAAGAACCCATCGGATGAGTCTCGCTTTGGCATTTTACTTGGTCAAGAGATATTTCAAAGCGGAATGATCTGTAAAAATGATTCTCCCGGATCAACCAAGTATGCTTTCGGGAATTTGTCTAATGGGTAGACCACGGCAACAATTCCTTCTCGTAGTGTTATAGTTCTTTATTAACCCCGTTTCAAGGTTTTGCTTGCATAGTAAAATTTACATGAGTTTTTCCGTCTTCTCTTTTGGCGAAACCTTGCTCCAATAGCAAGATCAACGGCATCACACATCCTCAAAAGGCAAGCCATTCAGGTGTTTCATTACAATTGGTGCAGTGGTCAAATAGGATTTCAGCTCCTCAAAGCTCTCCTGACATTCTTTCTCCCAAACAAATTTGGCATCTTTCTCTAGGAGCTTGTACAGGGGTTTAGCAATCTTCGAGAAGTCTTTAATGAATCTTCCTATAGAAACTGCATGACTAAGGAATTGCCCTACTTGTTTTTTACATTTGTTAGAGTGCGGTTTGGAGATAAGTTCAACTTTTGCTTTGTCAACTTCTATTCCCCTGCTGGAAATAATGTGCCCCAATACAATTCCTTGGTTAACTATAAAATGGCACTTCTCCCAATTGAGCACCAGGTTCTTCTCTATGCACCTCTACATTATGGCCTCCAGATTAGACAGACATTCATCAAAATCGCCTCCATATACAGTGATATCATCCATGTATACTTTCATTATGCGCTCTACCATATCGCTAAACATACTAAGCATTCATCTCACAGAAAGTGGTGGGGCGTTGCCAAGACCAAAGGCATTCTCTATAAGCATACGTGCGAATGAGCAGTAAAGGTAGTCTTTCTGATCCTCCTAATTACAATCTCTATCGAAGAAATACCAGAATAACCATCAAAAGCAATAGAATGGGTGTCGAAACTCAAAGGAGCTGATCGATGAATGGCAGGGAGTGATCTTTCTTGATTACTTCATTGAGCCTCCTATAATCTATGCACTCTCCACCCGGTAGTAAGTCGGGTAGACAATTCTTCACCCTTTTCATTTTTCACAGTTGTCACTCCTGACTTCTTGGGCACCACCTGGGTTGGGCTTACCCAAGTGCTATCAGAAATGGGGTAAATGATACCGGCTTGGAGTAATTTTAGGACTTCAATGCGAACTACTTCCTGCAAGTGGGGGTTCAACCTCCGCTGTGGCTGCCTAACAACCTTAGATTCCTCTTCTAGGTAAATGTGATGGGTGCAGATTGATGGGTTTATGCCTTTCAAATCAGAAATTTTCCACCCCAATGCTTGCTTGTTCCTTTTGAGAAGGTGCAGCAGGTTATGCTCTTGTGAAGTGGTCAACAGTGGTAAATCACTGCTGGACGTGCCCATTCTCTTCGGGAATGCATACTTTAACACAACTAGGAGAGGTTTGAGCTCTAACTGTTGAGGTTCCTTTGGTTCATCACCAATCAATAGAGGTAGAACTTTCTTCAAATCCACTTCACAATTCTTCATTTTTGAATGATGAAAAAATTGTAAATCCCCAGCATTCAACACATATCTTGACATCAACGAACTGGTGTTTGAGAGCCACGCTAAAAACACATAAACTTACCCCAAAACAAACTCGAAATGATGGTACTAAATTGGACTGCACATCAGTTGGCTTAATTCATATGATTAGTGCTCAAAAAAGCACTCAAAACCTATCTTAAATAAGACTCAAAATAGCACTTTTTGGGCACTAATCAGTTTGAGTGCTTTTCTTTAATCATATGAATTAAGCCAATTGTCATGTCTATGTCCATAGTGCTGATTATTTTTCGAGATTGTTTTAGATAGTTCTGAGTTAACCAGAACTTCAGCCAGCAGTTAACTGTAGTGGTCTTTGAATCGAGAATCCTCGGTAATTTCACCAAGGCGGGGCGGTAAGAGTGTCGAAGATGGGTTGAATTGAAGCGAGTGATGAATAAAAGTGCGGGGAAGTGATGCCCGGTAGCAAGCGAGGCAATTCGGGGATTTTCGCTATGATTACGAAAATTTGGCTGGGATTACGAAAATTTCGCAATCATAGCGAAAGCCTTCACTCAATCTAGCGAAATTTTGCTATGTGAAATTTTTAAGCTAAGCTAGCGAGAATTTCGCCCAGCTAGCTGAATCTTGTTCTAGCAAAAATTCTCATTTTATATCTCTTGATAATTTCACTAGGCTAAGCGAAATTTATTCAACATAGCGAAATCCCCCGCTATACTATGAAATTTCTGCATAGCGAAATCCATTGCTTATTTTTGGTATTCTTGATTCCAAACGACCACGTTTTGATAAATTACCATTTTGTCCCTTATGTACTTTCATATTTTAGGCATTTTTGTATTTTCACACTTTGGGTTTATTATAAGCTGCCTATAACTGTAACCCTAACCAATTTGTAAGTTTTCCCTCGAAGCTTTCATTTATGTTTTATTTTGCTCTCTTTTCTCTCTTCTTTCTCTCATTTTCTCATTGCTATTACACCCTTTCCAGGATAATGACTCAAGGGATGTAACTAAGCCTCATAGCCTTGAAGAGGAGGGTTGCTATCTTGGTTTTAGGCTTAACGAGGTTGTCCTCATGCTTTAAATATTCACAGTCTTGCATTTATGGTTCCATACTTTCAAACTAGGGTTTAATGCTATTTAATGTCTTTCTTTTGGTGATACTTGCCATGCTTTAGGGTTGATGCATTGCCAATGGTAGATGCAGACATTCTTTAGATGTCATTTACGAGCCATGGAATGAGGTTAAATGCTAGGGTTTCAAAGTGAATGGGACTTTAAGATACTTAGTGCTTGGGTTGACTCAGGCATAAGTGGTTTAGGGTTAGATTTCATAGCTAAACAATGATCGGGTTTGGCTTTGACTATGTCATTTGCCACTGTGCTAGAAATAACCCGAGGACACTTCAATAGCCCCATGTTATCAAGCTCGTGACCCAAGCCTTCAAGGTTACCATTTCACACTTTCATTTAAGCTATTACTGTTAACAAATGAACAAACAACTTCCCCTGTTTTTAAACAAATCCGAAAATCCAAACAAAAAGTCTCACCATTTTCAAACATTGATGCGAATCATTCGTGGGATGAAAACCCATCCCCATGTTCGACCCTGGGCCGCTATCTGGTAGCTTGACTGGCGGTAGAGACTTATAAAAACAAATTTTTTTGATTAGATCCTTTACCATGGCACGAATCAAATGGCGCCTTTGCCGGGGATGGTTCCAAACTACATATGATGAGTTGATGTGTACTTGTAATCCACATTACAAGTGTTGGTGACTACTGATCCTTTTAATTAAGTGTGCGAGGCTGCAAGTTTTCTTCACTTAGCGATTCTTTGTGTTTTGCCTACAGGTCATTTTTGTTATGGATAACACTGACCTTTCTTTGGCAAGCTTTGTTTGTGTTCTTTGTTTTGTTTCATTTTGTGTAATTGGTGTTTATGCAGCACTGGGACAGAGGGATATCAGGTAGATTGCAAAGAGTGAGTGCACCAGTTGAGCAAGGCATGAAATCGGTTTGATGACCCGAATGGATCACTCTGCGAGGAACGGCAGATAAACAAGCACCCTCTATGAATCCAAAAGCATACAGGTCGATGAGGGATCACATACACCCTCCTAGAGTGAGTGCTCCTTCCTGCATCATACCTCCTGTTGAGGATGTAGCAGTGAGACCCTACCTAGTACTTACTTCCACATTTCATGGTATGGAGAATGAAAATCCATATTCACACATACGGGATTTTGAGGAAGTATGCATAACTTTTAAGGAGGGCATAACCGATATGGAATTGTTGAAGTTGAAGGCATTCCCATTAACCCTCAAGGTTCAAGCCAAAACACTTGGCTCCAATTCATGAGTAGGAAACGATTAGAAGTGAAGTGAACTTCAGCTGAGTTTTGAAGAAATTCTTGATGCAGCAAGACCAGCAGTTTGAAAGAGATGAATCTACACTTACTCGGCCTATGACAATGAGAAATTCTATGAGTGTTGGGAGAGGTTCATGGATACCATCAATGCATGTCCTCACCATGGTTTTGATACATGGATGCTAGTGAATCATTTCTATAATGGTATATCCCCTGCCATAAAGCAGCCTTTAAAATCATGCATATTAGAGGTGATTTTGAGCAAAAATCTAGATGAAGCCATGGATTTCTTAGATTATGTAGCGCTGAAACTTCCAAGGCAGGATGGTGAATCAAAGGGAAGAATTTGAAAGAATGAAGCCTTCGACCCACCAAAGGGGAGGCATTTATGCACTTTCCGAGGATATGGAAATGAAAGCAAGAATATCAACCCTAGCTAGGAAGATGGAAGAACTTGAAGGAAAAAGGCTCCATGAAGTGCAAGCAGTGATTGACAATACTGCACAGGCCAATCCATGCATCAATTGTTAGCCTATTGTCCATCCAGGAGAACACTATCCGAATGCCCCCTCAGTGAAGTTTTATGTCGAGGAACATGCTAATCTTGTTGAGCTTGTCTAACCTGACCTAATGCCCCTATCTTGTGTCATTACAATTCCAATTGGAAGAATCACCCCAATCTCTCCTGGAAACCTAATCCCCCTGCCTATGTGCCCCCTGGTGCAAAACAACAGTTTGGTTCCTCATCTCAACCACAGCCATCATCATCCACTTCTCTGATTTAGACAAATTTATGTTGAATTTTAGCAAGGTGGTAAGCAATTTTGTGGAAGAACAAAAGGGGATCAACGTACAATTGGCACAAAGAATTGATACTGTAGAAAGTACACTGAATAAAAGAATAGATGGGCTTGAGAGCAATCTTAATTAGAAAATTAACAACTGCGTGTTCAATCACAAGATCAATGAATTCTTTGGAGATCGGGGAGGGAGGGAGGTTCCTTCCCAAACATTTGCCAAATCAAAGGGGTCCATGAGGTAGGTTCATCTAGCAATTCGGGGATGGATCCCAGAGTGAAAGCTATAATCACTCGAGGAGTGGAAGAGAGAAATAAGAACCTTCGATTGCCCATGGTAGCGAAGAAACATGCAAGGAAAGGCGGGCACGAAAGGGTGAATCATCAGTGAAGACTGAAGTAAGAAAACCATGCCTCCATTTCCCCCAACCTTTGAGAGGCAAGAAAAAATCCCAAACCAAAATTTGAAATTTGGGAGGTGCTAAGACAAGTGAAGGTTGGATATTCCTTGACATGATTAAACAGTCCTAACTATTCCAAAGTTCTTAAAGGACACATGCCTGATCGAAATGGTTAGGCATCAAAAGAAAGCCTTCCTAACCCGAGCAAGTCGATTACTTATAATCGAGCAAGACCCGATCAAATACAAGGATCCGGGATCCCCTACAATTTCAGTCAACATTGGAAGTGCATAGACAAGCACTACTTGATTTAGGGCCGGTGTAAACCTCTTTGCCGTACTCGGTGTAAGCGAGTTAGGTTTAGGGAGCTGAGCCTACTGACATCAGCTGTCATTGGGTGATAGATCGGTGAAGATTCCTAAGAATAGTTGAGGATGTGTTGGTGAGTGAATAAATTCTACTACCGAGTAAGACTTTGTAGTGCTTGATCACAGAGCCAATAGCAAGTGGGCCCCGATCATGTGCGATTATCACAGGAAGACATTTTTGGCCCGCTACTTGATGCAATCCATCAATTACCGAGGAAATGGAGTAATGCAACTCATTTGGCAACATGACGTGGAGCTCAACATTTTCACTTGAGTCACAAGCACGAAGCCGAGTGGAAGGTGATAAGGAAGAGCGATGAAGTCTGCTCAATTGAAGATTCGGAATGCGAGGGAAGCGAAAGGTCATAAATTGCAGAATTGGCTAGCGAAGATGAAGCGAGTTGATTGGGGTTGTCATCGGAGTCACCACTACGGGCTTGATTGGTCGGCCAAATCACCCCGGTGAGAAAGAAAATCAACAAGAATGGACCAAGCATGAAGGCTGCAGCACAAGCCACTGCCGGGGTTAAGGAGCTCCTCCTCCTTGACCCTCCATGAGTAAATCAGTGAAATTGAGCTGGTTTGGTGTCTACTGGAACCAAATTACAGCTCAAAATTTTTTGATTTTTGCGATTTGTTTAATTTTCATATAAGGCTATTTTTAGTAACTTCCACGTTTTAGCAACTTTCCTTTTAAGTAGCCTAAAATTTAATTTAATTTTTAGGTTTTGTTAAAAATAATAATAATTTTGATTTTTTTGTTTCTAATGCGCCTAAATCAAATTTTATATGTTTTATTTTGCGAAATAATGGTTGATCAGAATTTCGCTACAATAAGCGAAATTAAGCAGAGGCTCTTCGAGGCTTCCAGACCGTGGAGTTGTCAGATTTATAAAGGGAGGGGAGGGCCATCCATCTTCATTCCATTTTCCTTCTCCCCCCTCCCGGCGTCCATTGTCGTGAGGCGAGCCTCCCTGTTCGGTCTTACTGTCTCCCATCCTCCACCGGCCCCACAGTGGAGCCACAGTACAACCAGCGCCCCCTACCACAGGTCTTATTTGTCTCCATTTGTAGTACTATGCCTCCGCACCGGCCAGCAGCGCGTATAGCTGAGCCACACTGCGCCATCGATGGAATACGGATTCGGCCGTGCCTTGAGCTCCACCGCGGAGTCCCTAATTGCCTTGCCGGTCTTGGCCGTTCCCACCGGTAGACGGCTGCGGGACCCGCGCTCACGGTGCCACGGCCCCAGCCATGGCTTGCCTTGGTTCAAGCGGAGCCACTGGTCGGTGCGAGTGTGAGCATAGTGCCTTGCCACTCCCGGTAGTCGGCCTGTGACTCGACTCTGGGACGGACATGAACATACCCGGGGGTGGAGTCAGCCAGCCAGCGGTTAGATTGCCTCGGAGATGGAGGAAGCCGGGCCACTAGCGCTGCCGTCGAACCTTAGGGTCGGGAGGTACCGGACTAGGATGGGACCTCGGGCCCTTCCCGGTCTCGGAGGCGATGCGAGGAAGGGCTGGAGCCACTCAAGCGAGGCCCCGAACATCGGAGCTGGGGGAGTTCTCATCATCTAGGCCTCAGCCATCACCTTCCCTAGCAGCAGAGGAGAGCTCATCGCCCCATCTATCGCCGGCCTCGAGGATCAGGCGACCATTGTTTCACGGGACCTCGATCACAGGGAGCATTAGTTTGCGAGCAGTTTTAATGGAGAGTCATTTACACGATGCAGCCTTGACCCGCCCAGCCGGTTAAAAGGCTCCATGAGATTGATCGCGCGGTACTCCTGGCACCTCGGCCGCCGTAGCAATTCTACTATCCACAGGTGGTGCTTGGTTATACCACTCCATGACTTCGGGAGTGCCGAGTCATTAGACTCAGATTCACTATTGTGATCGGCGGGAGTACTTTCCGCAGGCCGCGGACATTTCTAATTTCTTTTAGGCTGCCCGGCGTAATTCGGAGGATATCGGGATTGGCGCGGCGAGTCACGAGAGGGAGATGGTCATTTATCTCTCTCGAGATACTACAGGCGGGACCCGATTACTTCATGAGCAACTCCTGCCTCGGTGCCAGTGGACCACATAGGACTAGCTTGTTCCGTGCTGGCCCAGGTTTAGCGTGAGGCGTACTAGGAGCCTTATGCAGGACTCTCCAGAGGGGTCACAGTTGAGTCCCTGCAGGCTAGTTATGAGCCTACTACACTTCGAGATGGGTCAGGCCTAGCTCGAGTTGAGGGTCTGCAGATGCGACTATTGGGCAGTCTGGAGGCATTTGTGATTCGGAGGAGCCCGTGTTGAGAGGATCAGATGCCCTCAGGTCCTGTCCATGGAGCGATCCTTGGTTATGTCGATCTCTTTTCTCCTCCGAGGACCCGGGAGGTGCGAGATGAGGACGAGAGGATGCCCCGAGGAGATGATCTGTTCACGAGGTAGAGCTAGAGGTGGAGAGGAGCCCAGTGCGAGATTTGTCTCCTCCATCTCCTCCGCCCTCCTTGACCCCAGCCCCCCCATTGACACTCCGGCTTGTCATATCTGCAGCATTCTCGAGGAATGTTCATGTCGATTCGAGGAGCTAAGCGGGTGTTATGGATCTTTGTACATTCATTGGCTGCTCCACGGGCATCGATGGACCGGATATTGGCCGGCTAGAGACCACTTTAGAGCATTGTCATACCATGCTCCTTGGGATCATAGTCACCTCGGTCTCACTTTGTGCCTACACATCCGAGATGAGCCTGTGACGGCCTCTTGGAGCATGCGCGCGCGCTTAGGATCCACCACCGAGAGTGGGGTGGTCACCTCCTGTCTCAACTTTCCTATCCACATGACGTATCACATCATTTGGCTTGGGAAAAGTTAGAGTTAGGAGTGTCTTCTATCATGTTTTTGTACAGTTTTCAGCTTTATCAACTGCCTACTCATTTTATATAGGGTTCATGTATTAGCCAATGATAGGCGGTGTGCTGACTATGTTTAATATATTAAGCATGTATTAGCCATTTTGGTTATGCTCAGAAAGCTTTATAGCATTATTCTGATTTACTACAATTTTACCCGTCACCTTTATTGTCTTCATTTGTGTATCTACTTTTGCCTTTAATTGAAGAATTGAAGCCCTATATGTTACCTTAGTGATAGAACAATTCCATGCATGATTTAGTTTTTAGTCAATTGAGGTTTCAGCGTGTTCAACCTTGAACATTCCCCCTGTAGCTAATTCACACACTGCACACCAGATTGTACCAATAAGTTTAGGAGCTATATACATCTTTCCACTTTCTTGGCGACCTTAGAACACAGTGACGACCCATAATAGGTTTGTGTTATCATGTATGAAGACCAATGTAGTCTTCCAAAAGGAAAAAGAAAAAGAAAAGAAAAGAAAAAAAAAGAAATCCCTAAAAGCCATGGCCAGCTTTGCCTTGAAACCGAACAGTGGGGTATATGGCGAAAGCCTTTAAAATGATGCCCTAAGCCTTAATTGGTTGGGAGTCATCGACTTAGTGCTCTCTACGGGTGGATGGAGTAGAGTTTAGCGTGTTGTAGGTGCCAATTCGAGTCATTCATAGTCACAGGTGAAGCTGCGAGTTTGTGGTCAGTTGGTCTTTGGCTTGATGCCCTAAACCTTAATTGGTTGGGAGTCATCGGTGGACCCACGTTACACGGACTTTGGTGAAGTCGAGTTTTTAGCATTGCACCCTACATTGCAATCAAGGAAGAAATAAGAGTGTAGCTAGTCTTATTTAGGTTGGTCAACAGTTTAAGGCCATGGCAGTAGCTAGGTTGGGGGGAGGAAATAGCTTTGCAATTTATTGGCTCAAACTTGTTACCTTATTAGTCAGTTTGGTGGAAGTTCAGGTTGATTTCCTTGGATCCAATGTTGACCTAAAACTAGTTCTTATATGGTTTTTGTTCATTTTAAAGGTAAAGCCTATTTGTACATACACTTTTTGAACCTTATACACTTTTTGTAAAAGCACAACATGCATACCTTTATTGTTTTTAGCATTGCTAAGTGACTAGCAACGTGTCGGTTGGGGGGTGTGATTAGTGCCCAAAAAGTGCTATTTTGAGCCCTATTCAAGATAGGTTTTGAGTGCTTTTTGCGCACTAATCATATGAATTAAGCCAATTGTCATGTGCATGTCCACTTAGTGCTTCTGATTTGTTTTCGAGATTGTTTTGGATTGTTTTGCAGGTCTTGAGAACTTCAGTCAGCAAGCTTGGCTTCTTATTGGTGCTAAATTCGAGAATCCTCGGTAATTTCACCAAGCTGAGGCGATGAAATGTCAAGATGGGTTGAAGAATTGAAGGCAAAGTGATGAATAAAAAGTGTAGGAAGTGATGCAGTAGCAAACATAGAAATCCAGGGATTTACGCTATGATTGCGAAAATTTCGCTGGGATTGCGAAAATTTCGCAATCATAGCGAAAATTTTGCTATGTGAAATTTTCGCTAAGCTAGCGAAAATTACTGTTCCTAGCGAAAATTCTCATTTTCGCTATCTCTTGAAAATTTCGCTAGGCTAGAGAAATTTCAATTGCATAGCGAAATTTTCGCTATGCTAGCGAAATTTCCTGCATAGCGAAATCCTAGCCCCTGTGTTTTTGGTATTTTTGATTCCAAACGACCATGTTTTGATAAATTACCATTTTGTCCCTTATGTAATTTCATATTTTAGGCATTTTGTATTTCACACTTTGGGTTTGGCTATATAAAGTTGCCCGCTAACTTTGTAACCCTAACTTTTCCATTTTATGCAGTTTTCGAAGCTTTCATTTTAGTTTTATTTTGCTCTCTTATCTCTCACTCTTTCTCAACTCATTTCTCGGCTACCAAACACACATGAGGATGTGACTCAAGGGATGCTTGGCTAAACCTCATAGCCTTGAAGAGGAGGGTTCTTGGCTTGGTTTTGGGAACTGCGGGTTGTCCTCATGCTTTAAATGTTACAGTCTTTGCATTTATGAGTTCCATGCTTTCCAAACTAGGGTTTAATGCTATTTAATGTCTTTATTTTGGTCAATGCCATGCTTTAGGGTTCAGTGCATTCTTAATGGTAGATGCCTTGACATTCTTCTAGATATCATTCTGAGCCATGAAATGAGGTTAAATGCTAGGGTTTCCAAAGCTTTGAATGGGACTTTAGATACTTAATGCTTGGGTTGACTCAAATAGGAGTGGTTTTAGGGTTAGTTTTTATAGCTAAACAATGATCCCGTTTTGGCTTTGACTATATGTCATTTGCGCAATGCTAGGAAATAACCCGAGGACATGGCCCATGTTATCGAGCTATTTGAGCCTTCAAGGTTACCATTTCACACACTTTCTTTTAAAACATTCTTGTTAACCATTGAACAAACAACTTCCCTATTTTTAAATAGTAAGAAAATCCAAACAAAGTCTCAGCGATTAGTGTCCAAAAAGTACAATTTTGAACCCTATATTAGATAGGTTTGAGTACTTTTGATCATTAATCATGTCATATATCGATTAAGTATTCATGTTACCTTAGTAACTTGCTTATGCCATTGGAGCATGTTTTGGTTGTTTTGTAGGTATTTATGCACTTCTAGGCTATACAATGCAAATGATCAATCATGAGTTGGAAGTTTAGTCTCGGCCATCAGCAAGCCCAAAATCAATGGAAAAACAAAGGAAAAGTGGAGGAAATGAAAGATACGAGTTGAAGACGGGGCGAGAGGCATGCGAGGAGCGACAAAACGAAATTTTCGCAGCACATTACTTAACCAATTCGCAATCTTAGCGAGATTTCGCAACTGTTCGCAGCAATTCGCAATCCCTAGCGAATTTACTTATTGATTCGCAAGCAGTTACTTAATCTCCAGCACAAATGCGAAATTAAGCTAGCCAACACCTTTGTGCATTTGCGAGAATTAAACTCTCCTTGACAATTTCGCTGGCTTAAGAGGGGAGTTTAAGCTAGCTAATGAAATTCAACCTCGCCAAATTCGCTAAACATAAGTCGCTAGACCCTTGCCAATTTCGCTAAACGCACTTAAGTCATTTAATTAGCGAAATTCTCCTGTAAGCGAATTGCATGCCTCGTCATCTTTGTGTAATTAATCTTTGAGCAGCCTTCAGGCTTGGTTTGTGCCCAAGATTGTCCTATAACTTAGCCTAGTTATTAGGGTTTTGGTAATTTCATACCTTGAGAAACATAAATACCCCTCATGTTTTGTAATAAGAAGAGAGGAGGATGAAATTGAATACAAGTTTTTGAGTGATTTGTAAGTTATTTTCTTTTATTGCTTTTGTAAATAAAGTTTTTTTTAGGTCTTGCTTTTATTTCTTTTCTCTCTTCTCTCTCTTCTTTCTCTCTTCTTTCTTTCATTTTCCCGGCTGCCAAACACACCTCTTGAGGATGACAACTCAAGAGATGCTGGCTGCCTCTTCCTTTGAAGAGGAAGGAGGCTGAAGTGGTGGGGTTAAGCATGTTGTCCTCTTGTACTAAAGTCACAATTTAGTGTATTTATGGCCCCTTATTTTCAAAATTCGGTTGCATAACATGGGATGTTATTGTCTTGGCCAATACTCTCCATGCTTTAGACATTTGTTCTTTAAGATGGTCTTTCTGACCTACGAGATAATATTTACATGTTAGGGTTCTTCAAATTAGGGTTAAATAACATTGACTTTTATTGTTTAGTGTCTCTCCATACTTTAGGGTTCGGTGCTCGAGGGTGAGATCTTGTTGTGATTCTTTAGATGGTCTTTACTAGCTTGTAAAATGATAAAGGAATGTTAGGGTTTTTAAACAAAAAAGGGGCCGTAAGCTGCGTCACGTGTTGACTCTGTAGGAGGATAAAACCTGAGGACATGTGTTTGCCCTGCCTTGTCGAGTTGGTGACCTAAATCTTCAAAGTTTAATTTCTTCACTTTAAATTCAGTTTTACCATTTCCGGTTTTGCAATTTCAGTTTAAACCATTTCACGACTTTTGACACAAATCCAAAAAGTCCAAATAAAGCCTTACCTTCATGCCTAATGCAAACCATTTCTAGGATGAAAACCCATCCCCCGTGTTCAACCTGAGCCACTATCTTTGCGGTAGCTTGACTACGCGTTAGGAGGGCTGGAGTATATAAATATTGATTTTAGCTCAGCCTCTTTGCGCACGAATCAAATGGCGCCAGTTCTTAGGGGATGGTGCCAAACTACAAATGGTAAAGTTAAGTACTTGTGATCCCACATCACAAGTGAAGGTAACAACACACCTCTTTTGCAGCTGATTGCGAGCTGCCAGTTTGCTTCTTTGCATTAAGCACCAACATTTGATTCAGTTTTCATTGAAATTCGAGTTTATTATTTGTTAGTTAATTTTAATCTTTTTACGAGTTGTTTGTTGCTCTTTGTTTGTCTCTTAATTTGTGTAACAACTGTGTATGCAACAGTGGGATAGAGACACTTGGTGGGTGTATAGGATAAGTACACAACATTCTAGCTAGTGAAGTCGGGTGTGCAAACTGATACCATGGATCCAGCATACAGAGGGAACAACAAGTCAACCCCGAGAACCCCTATGAATCAGTGCATATAGAACCATGAGGGATCACATCCACCCTCCTAGAGTTAGTGCCCCATCCTGTATCATTCCTCCTGCTGATGATGTAGCAGTGAGGCCATATTTGGTACCCCTACTCCCCACATATCATGGTATGGAAAATGAAAATCCATACACTCATATAAGGGATTTTGAGGGTTTGCACTGCAGCCGAGGAAGGTATGATGGATGTAAGTTTCTTTGAAACTAAAAGAGCATTTCCATTGACTCTAAGGACAAGGCCAAGATATGGCTCAACTCATTGAGGCCTAGAACCATAAGAAATTGGGCTGAGCTGCAAGCTGAATTCCTGAAGAAGTTTTTCAGTACTCATAAAGTAATTTGAAAAGACAAATCTATACTTTTGCAGCTCAGGATGGTGAGAGATTTTACCGGTGTTGGGAGAGATTTACATGGAAGCCATCGGTGCATGTCCACCATGGGTTTGACACACATGGATGTTGGTGGTGAACCGCTTCTATGGTGGTATGTCACTGCCATGAAACAATTCTTTGGAAACTATGTGTGGGGGTAACTTTTGAGAGTAAACATCTGAGTGAAGCTTTGGATTTTTTGAACTATATGTTGAAACCTCCAAAGCTAGGATAGATCTAGTCCTAGGGAAGTTGAAGAAATTTGGGGCCGTGAATCACCAAGGAGGAGACAAAGTATAATTTTTCTGAAGACATAGGGATAAATGAAAAGATTGATCGGTTTAACTCGAGATTGGATGATTTGGAAATGAAAAATCGGCATGAAATGCAAACGATTAATCAGTTTATCATATCCCATTTCTTGCTTCAATTTTCAATCAAATAATTACCACTGAGGAACCTTTGCCAGACCATGCCCATGCCATAGATCAAAATAAACCACCCATAGATGCTTCATATGGTGACACTATGCTTCTAATTGGAGAAAATTGTCAAATTGTCATGGAAATCGAACCCCTTGTATCGCCCCTTTAAAACCTGCAGCTGACATTCTGATTTCACTTCAATACAACAACAGATGCCTCCACTATCTTCCCCTGTTGAACAGGCAATCCTGAATTTAAGTAAGGTGGTGGGCATATTTGTAGAAGAAACGAGAAGAGTCTTGAATGTCCCACTAGTCGAAAAATTGAGACGATAGAAAGCTCCTCAGGAAATTGGACAAAATGCATGGTGAGATTTCAAAATTATCTAATCGGCCGATTCTGCGAGTTCGAGAAAAAGGGAAGGCTTCTTTCGGGGACAGCAATATCGAAAGTGGTGAATGAAGCAGGGTATTTGAGGACTTAAAGGCAAAAAAGCGTGAAGTTAAAATGATTTGTGACTTTCTGAAGTGGGAAAGGAATTAAAATACTTGATATCAAAGCCAGTTGATTAAAGCTCCATTAGTAGGTGACCCACATCGAGGAAACGATTAGTGAAAGGGAAGAGAGATAAATATTAAAATACCCTCAGTTTGCGGGTTCTTCGAAGAAAAAGAAAGTCTGTTCGCAAACGAGGAAATATTTAGAGTATTAAACAGTGAAAGTCAATATTCCTCTCCTTGATGCGATTAAACGGAAGGTTCCACTACTTACGCAAAATTCTTGGAAGGATTTATGCACGGTAAAAAGGGTCTCAATGTAAATAAAAGGCCTTTTAAGCAGGCAAGTTAGTGCCATTATAGAGAGCAAGACTCCGGTGAAGTATAAAGATCCGGGATGTCCCTACAGTCTCGGTGAATATTGGAGACATCGAAGTGGAGAAAGCCTTGTTAGACACAGAGACTAGTGTGAATCTGTTTGCCATATGCTATCATGTACAAACAATTGGGTTTAGGTGAGCGAAACCCACTTCCATCACACTTTAAATACATTGATAGGTCTATTAAAATACCAAAAGGAACCATTGAGGATGTTCTTATACAAGTGGACCAGTTTTACTATCAGGGTAGATTTTGTTGTACTGATCTGAACCGGTTGCAATAGGACTGTCAGTGCCCATCATATTAGGAGACCATTTTGGCTACTTCAAGTACAATCCATCAATTCTTAGGAATGGAGTCCGTAGCTCCATTTGGAAATATGACCTTGGAACTCAATATATTTCATATGCGGGTCAAAGGCATATACACTCGGAGGAGGATGACTTTGAAGAAGTCGTATTTTAGATACCATTCACAGTGAACTCAACCCGAAGCGGCAGTGCAGATATATTAACTTGAGTTTATCCGATTGCCTTGTAGAGCAACATGAATTTCAAGAAATGAGCTTAGTACGAGTGCTTTGGAGAAGAAAGAATAGAAAATTTGCCTCATTGGTAGTAATGAACCCAGGAACCTCAACGCAGAATAAACCCATCGATTTAAAGTATGTTTTTTGGAAGTAAATGAGCGGTGCAGTTGTGAGATTTCTTCACTTGCTAACCCTTTGCACAAGAGCATAATCTCTGCACCTTCTCAAAAGAAATAAGCAAGCATTAGGATCGGAAAAATTTATGATGTGAAATAAACCACGTCCATTTACTCATCATATCTATTTGAAGAGGAATCTAAAAATTTGTTAGGCGGCCTCAACGGGTTGAATCCCCAATCTGAGGAAGTAGTTCGTATAGGAGTCACTTGAAATTGCTCCAAGATTTGGTATCATTTATCCATTTACGATAGCACATGGGTTAGCTGACTCGGGTGGTGCCTAAAATCGGGAGTAACAACTGTGAAAAACGAGAAGGGTGAAGAATTGTCTACCCGACTTACAACCAGTTGGAGAGTGTGTATAGATTATAGAAGGCTCAATGAGGTGACACGAAAAGACCATTTCCCATTGCCGTTCATCGATCAACTCCTGGAAAGAGTTTCGGGACACCCGCTGTGCTTTTTGGATGGTGTTCGATTACTTCGGATTGAAATTGCCCCAGTCGAGGAAAAGACTACTTTTACTTGTCCATTTGCCACGTATGCTTATAGGAGGATGCCTTTTGGGCTTTATAGCATGACCACTTTCGTGATGTAATACTTTCGGTATGTTGGTGATATGGTAGAAATATAATGGAGGTATACATGGATGATATCCACAGTGGGGGTGATTTTGAAGAATGTTTAACCAATTTGGAAGCCATCTTGCGAGAGGTGCATAGAAGAATTTGGTGCTTAAGCTGGAATGCCATTTATGGTAAACCAAGGAATTGTATTGGGGCACATTATTTCTAAGCGGGGAATTGAAGTTGATAAAGGAAAGGTGCGACATTATTTCCAAGTGCAGCTGACAAATGTGAGAACAATTAGACAATTCCTTGGTCATGCAGGCTTCTACCGACGGTTCATTAAAGATTTTTCCAAAATTGCCAAACCCCTGTACAAGCTTCTTGAGAAGGATGCCAAATTCGTTTGGGAGCAAAATTGCCAAAAGAGTTTTGAAGAACTGAAATTTCATTTGACTCTTTGCACAGTAGTTCGAGCCTAATTGGCGGTTACCGTTTGAGGTGATGTGTGATCAGTGATATTGCTATAGGAGCGATACTTGGCCAAAGAAGATGGGAAACCTCGTGGTGTATTATCTGAAGCAAAACCACTGAATGAAGCACGGAGGAATTATACCACCTGCGAGAAAGAGTTACTGCGTGGTATATACCTTAGATAAATTAGAACATATTTGGTGGGCGATATAAAGTCATTTTCTGAGATCATTACGCCTTGAAATATCTCTTAACCAAACAAAATGCAAAGCGAGACTCATCAGTTTGGAGTTCTGCTAGCCAGGGAGTTCAACTTGCAAATAAGAGATAAGAAAGGGTGGAAAATGTGGTGGCTGGATCATCACATCAGGTTAACTATAGCCCACTTGACACTCACAATCCCACCTATTAATGATGAATTTCTGATCCTAATGCGAGTTGGAGAAAGCTCCAGTATGCTCACATTGCCAATTTCCTCTCAACAGGAGAAATCCCGGCTAGTGGAAAGGACAGGGATAGGAAATATTTCTTTGCTAAAATCCATTCTATTATTGGGAAGAGCCTTTCCTATTTAAATCTTTGTGCAGGTTAAATCATCGGGAAATGTGTGCACGAGGAGGAACGGCAAGAATTTTAAACCATTGCCATGAAGAATGCTGGTGGTCATTTTGCTTCGAGAAAACGACAATGAAGAAGGTTATACGATTCAGGTTTCTCTTGGCCTTCCTTATTGAGGAAAACTGCAAAGTATGTGTATGTAGTGAATGCGAAGGCTTGGGAAGCATCTCGTCGTCATATGATGCCTTTGAACCCAATTTAGTTGTTAGATTATTCGATGTGTGGGGCATCGATTTTATGGGACCTTTTCCCTCGTCCTTGTAGTAGCCATACATTTTGGTGGGAGTGGACTATGTCTCCAAATGGGTTGAAACAATTCTACAAAACCCCGGTAATAGTAGGGTGGTACTCAAATTCTTGAAAGGCAATATATTTTCAGTTTGGGAAACCATAATTAGCGATGGAGGTTCACACATACGTAATAAACCGTTTGAAAACCTCATGGCTAAATATGGTGTGAAACACAAAGTAGCTACCTTACCATCCCAAAACAGTGGCGGGTGAGAACTTGCGACGGGGAAATCAAAACCATCTTGATGAAAGTGGTTAATACCCAGTGGAAGATTGGTCCATCAAACTTCTTGATTCATTATGGGCTATAGAGCGACTTTCAAGACAATCTGGTATGTCCCCTTATAAGTTTGGTCTATGGAAAGGCATGTCACCTTCAGTGGAGATTGGTATAAAGCATGGTGAAAAAGATCAAGGACTCTGACATGGACCTCGTGGAAGCCAGGAGAGAAGAGATTTCTTGATCTTAATGAATTGGAAGAAATAAGGAATAATGCCTACTTGAACACCAAGATTGCAAAAGAAAGATCAAAGAATGGCATGACCAAATGATAATGGGAAGAGTTTCAAGGAAGGAGATCGAGTCTCTTGTATGACTCGGAGAGCTCCTACGTTTCGAGAGCCCCGAAGCTAAAGTCCAGATGGACAGGGCCATTCATTGTTCAGCAATCATACCCAAATGGTTCAGTTGACTTACGTGATCCAAGTGATGACAGAATATTCAAAGTCAATGGGCAGAGAGTAAAACCATATGTGGTACAGCAGGTCATCAAGGAGAAAATTCTCCTAATGGACCCCCCCTGAATTCTATTTGGTGTAAATTTCGGATAGCTCTTTGTTTGATCTAAGTAGTCCCTTTGTTTTTTCACATTTGTTAGTTATTTAAGCTTGGTAATTGTATGCTCGGCTAGAAGCATAATGATTGATTACTTTTTGTGAGCGATTAACGAGTGGTATTGCGGATGGGATGACCAACTTTGCCATCACATTGTGTATGCAGTGGCTATACCCATCTTTATCTGGTGTTCATCTCATGTTTACTGTCTCCCCTATGTACTTATGTGTTTTTCTTTCAAATTGAACAATTGAATTGCTTCAAATTGAACAATTGAATTGCTTCAAATTGAACAATTGAATTGCTTTAAACTAGAAGATTGACTCATCATGTTGTCACCTATATGCTAGAGCATATGCTATGCTTGAAACAATTTGTGTTCAGTCACTGTTCCAGCATGCTCAACTTGGAAATTTCCCCCTTTATGCTAATTCACACACTGCACTCCAGATTGTTCTTATAGGCTGTAAAATTGTGTGCCTTCTTTAGAAACTTACGCCATGTGACCTTAGAGTATGTTGGCAACCTAAGTTGGATTGAGTTACCCACATTTGAAGACCCGATGTTGTCTTCCGAAAGCGAAAAGAAAGAAAAAGCAAGAAGAAAAAGAAAAAGAAAAGAAAGAAAAAGAAAAATAAAGTCGTGAATTTTTGCTTTGAAACGACACGGTCCGAGGGTGTATGGCAGCCTTTGAAACCCGATGCCACTAAGCCTTAGTGAGTGGGGTCATCGATTTAGTGTTCGTTACATGGGTGGATGGTGAAGTTTAATGACTTGTGGATGCTTAATTTTGAGAGAGTCATTCGGGTAGGAGGTGAAGCCTTTAGAGTTAGTGGTCATTGATCCTTTTGACGATGCCTAAACCTTAATTGGTTGGGAGTCATCGGTGGACCCCGTTACGGACTTTGGTGAAGTCGGATTTTAAACGTGCACCTACGATGTAGATGAATAAAAGAAAGAAATGTAACTAGCCACATCCTAGGTTAATGACTTAAGGCCATGTCGGTGCTAGGTTGGAGAGGTGGTAATTTGCGGTTATTGGCTCAATGCGGATTACAAAATGAACCATTAGACTTGGGTGGAAATCAAGTTGAAAATCATGGAATTAGTATTGTTCTAAAATTGTTCTAATGGATTTGAGTCTTTCATATAGGTTTTCATATTTTAATTTCAATGTTTAGTTTAAATGTGTATATATGCATATCAACCTTTTGATATCAACCTTTGAAACACAACCTTTTGAAAATCACCACATGCATCTCAATTCTTATTTTTGCATTGCTAAGGGGTAGCAGCGTTTCGGTTGGGGGTGTGATTGGTGTCAGACTGATTTTGAGCTATATTAGATGGGTTTTAGTACTTTTGATCATTAATCATGTCATATATCCCAATTGAAGTGTTCATGTTACCTTAGTAACACTTATGCCATTGGAGCATGTTTTTGGTTGTTTTGTAGGTATTTATGCACACTTGAAACCCAATCCTGATACAAATGATCAATCATGAGGTTGGAAGACTGGTCTGACTATCAAACAAGCCCAAAATCAATGGAAAAACAAAGGAAAAGTGGAGAAATGAGATGCGATTGAAGACGGAGACGAGAGGCATGCGGAACAACAAAACAAAAATTTATAACTGTTATAATAATTCGCAATCTTAGCGAATTTCGCGACTGTTCGCGACTTTGTTACCGCGCAACGATTCGCAATCTGCGAATTTAAATAAGTATTCGCAATCTCGGCTAAGTGCGAAATTCGCTAGCCAACTTACAGCGTGCATTTTCTGAAATTCGCTTCTCAGCGACAATTTAAGTAGCTTAGCGAAATTTAGCTGGCTAAGCGAGAAATTCGACCTTGCGAGTCGCTAAACACTTGCCGATCGCTAGACCCTTGTGAATTTAGCACAAGCACTTGCAAATTAAGCTAATTAGAAATTCTCCACTGTACTTGAGAGTACATGCCTCGTCATGCTGTGTAGTGTCTTTGACCTTCCAAACTTGGTTTATTACCCAGTTGTCCTATAACTTAGCCCTAGTTATTAGGGTTTTAATTTCATACCTTGAGGAGGCTTATAAATACTTTCATGTTTTGTAATAAAAAAGAGGAGGATAGAAGGTGAATACAAGTTTTTGGTGATTTGTAAGTTATTTTCTTTTACTGCTTTTGTAAATAAAGTTTTTTTTAGGTCTTGCTTTTATTTCTTTTCTCTCTTCTCTCTCTTCTTTCTCTCTTCTTTCTTTCATTTTCCCGGCTGCCAAACACACCTCTTGAGGATGACAACTCAAGAGATGCTTGGCTAAGCCTCCTTCCTTTGAAGAGGAAGGCTAAGCTTGATGGTGGGGTTAAGCATGTTGTCCTCTTGTACTAAAAGTCACGGGTAGTGTATTTATGGCCATATTTTCAAAATTCGGTTGCATAACATGGGATGTCTTGTCTTGGCCAATACTCTCCATGCTTTAGAATTTGTTGTTCTTTAGATGGTCTTTTCACGAGCCTACGAGATAATATTTACTGTTAGGGTTCTTCAAATTAGGGTTAAATAACATTGACTTTTTATTGTTTCGGTAATACTCTCCATACTTTAGGGTTCGGTGCTCGGGTGAGGAGATCTGTTTGTGATTCTTTAGATAGTCTTCTGTATAAAAAATGATAAAGGAATGTTAGGGTTTTAAGCGAAAGGGGCCATAGCGCATCCTGTGTTGACTCACATAGGAGGATGAACATGAGGACATGTTTGCCCTACCTTGTCAAGTTGGTGACCTAAATCTTCAAAGTTTAATTTCTTCACTTTAAATTTCAGTTTTTACCATTTCGGTTTTGATTTCAGTTTAAACCATTCTGACTTTTGACACAAATCAAGTCCAAATAGAAAGCCTTACCTTCATGCCCTAATACCAAACCATTTCTAGGATGAAAACCCATCCCGTGTTCGACCCTAGACCACTATACTGCGGTAAGCTTGACTACGCGATAGGAGAGAACAGGTATATAAATATTGTTGATTTTAGCTCGACTCTTTGTGTACGAATCACTCGCCATTTTAAACATTGATCACGAATCATTTGTGGGATGAAACACATCCGTGTTCGACCCTAGTGCTATCTGCGGTAACTGACTCTGCAATGATGGAGGACTCATAGGAAACAAATTTTGTTGATTAGATCACCCTACCATGTACGAGAATCAAGTCTACTTTCCCATCTATGCCTCGTTTTCTTTTCAAGATCCATTTACTTCCTATGGGCCTAACATCCTCAAGTGGATTTACAAGTTCCCAGACATAATTAAAGTACATGGACTCTATTTCTTGGTTCATAGCATCTTGCCATTTGTCCTTGTCAGAATCATCCATGGCATCACGGTATGTCAATGGATCATCCTGGTTAGTGACTGACACAAGAAATTATACATCTCCTTCTTGTCCATAGCGGATGGTAGTCTCTTTTACCACTCCCGCTCACGTCGAGGTACCAGGATATTATGAATAGGAATAGTGGTCTCTTGACTTTGTCGTTCGTCAATGGTTGATGGTGATTTTCGATCATTCGAACCTGCTGCGAGTTTGAGTTTGTCATATAGCCATCTTCGAAAAGTCGCATTTATTGATACAAATACTTATCGAAGGTATGAAACGGAAACCTCCCCTTGTGCCTTTTGGATAGCCATGAACATACACACTTTTGTGTGGGGTTCCAACTTCCGTCTTTCCTTTCGGCACGTGTAGCAGGACACTATATGTGAAAATGGCGTGTCATGTTTTATGTCATTCCTGACTCTAAGGGTGTCGTTTGCATTGACTTAGATGGAACTACATTTCAATGTAGGCCGCGGTTGTAGTGAATATCCCCAATGAGATTAGTAACGAGGGTGGCTCGTCATTGATCTAACTTCATATCTAGTAACGTCACGTTTTCTCATTTAACACCATTCTGGCTGTGGTGTTCAGTCGCGTGAGTTAAGGATAGGATTGATACTTCGAGAAGAAAATAATCATTGAACTCTGTATCAAGGTATTCCTCCCTTGATATGATCGATGAGTTTTTAGTCATTTATCTAACTGCTTTTCATCTTCTACCATGAATTCTTTAAACTTTCCAAAAGTCTCATATTTCTTGTGCATTAGGTAAACATAACCGTATCTTGAATAATCGTCAATGAAGGTGATGAAATATTCATAACCACCTCTAGCTTGTACACTTAGTGGACCACATAATTCGCTATGTACAAGTTAAAGAGGTTCTTTGGATCTCTCGCTCTTTGTTGAGAAAGGTCTCTTAGTCATTTTACCTTCTAAACAGGATTCACAAACAAGAAGAGTGCCAACATTTAGCTTTCTTGAAGGACCATCCTTTACTAAGCGGTTTTATTACATCCAAGGTTAATGTGGCTGACTTTGAGATGCCAAAGATACATGTTATCACTATGGGAAACTTTTTGACATTTGTTAGATTTAGGATGTTCTACTTTGAATAATTATGAATTATTTAATGATAGATCAGTCGACCTTAAGACGTACAACCCATTTTCACGTTTTGCATGACAAATATCTAAACCCAGGTTCTTGAAATAACAATCTCGTTATTAATAAAATAAATACTAAATAATTGTTCATACGCGTAAAGCTTAATCAAATTTTTCACGAAGCAGGGAATAAAAGACATTGTTCAAAACAAAATTTATTCTAAATTCAAGCGGGCGACTCAGCTTTGCCTTTGTTGAGATGACCTCCCCACGTCCGACTCTCATAGTAACATCCACATTAGCGAGTTCCCTCGAGAAGAACTCTAAGTATGCAAGAAAAGAGCAAACATAGTTAGTGGCTCCTTAATCAACTATCCAAGGTGACAAATAGTCTTTCACTAAGTAGGCTTATGAAACTGATGAAATTATATTTACCTTTATTTTTGTCAGCTAATTCAAAGATACTTATTCTGAGTTTCTCTTCCCGGTGACCTTGACCATGATAGAAACCCTTTCCTTTAGGCTTCTTATCCTTGGGGTTGTTTTAAATCCCTTGCCCTGGTTCCTTTCTTAGGTTGTGCACGGACCCACCTTGTGTGTTCTTCCTCTTTTTATTCTTGTTACGAAGAAGTGAAACTATCTTGAGCAACATTTGCTTCGCTCTTTAGATTCTAGTCTTACTTATGGCCTCAGTCGTAGTTCATCTGGGAGGCCCAGGTTATGTTATGCAGCTTGTTCATAACATAGTTGGTAGTGAGCTAACGAAGCGATTAATGAGGACTCAAGGATAATACTAAATTGGTATGCATATCATGGCGTTGTGTATCTCCGCCTCATGCATCAGGTTGATCATGTTCAAAACATGTTCCCTGATTGAAACTCCTTTCTTCATCTTAGTGTTCATGTAGCTACGAGTAGCTTCATGACGACACTGGTCAGATTATTGCCCAAACATGGCCTAGAGAGATTCCCATATCTCATATGCAATCTCCATGTCTTCATGCTTCTTCCTAAGAACATCGTTCTGCTCGCGAGCATGTAACAACGGGCTTTGTTGTTGGGATCCAATCCAAACTATCATATCTTTCGTGCAAATACGAAGCATTAGCAAGGGCTGCAGGAATTCCTCGGTGAGCAGACTTTTGTTTCTCTCAAATTAGCTACCCGATATTAATGTTTGAATTCCATTTGGCCAGAGTTATCACCACTCAGTTTTTCATTGGCAGTAAAGCGATAATGGGGTTGTTTGATGACATGATTCTTTGAAATTAAATAACTCAAATAATTACTATAAATTAAAATAAATATCCATGAGCTTTGGAAAGTAAGCGTGATGCATGAATGCGACAAGTAAAACACACATAAAACTTTATACTAATCCACGATAAATTGATTCAACAGGGTGAAAATAATAAGATCGTAGGGTCCGTCGAGCCCGATTTCAAATCAACTTTGAGACTATCTCAAATTAATAACCAAAAATAAAAAAAAGCTCATATTTTCTTTTACTTATTAACTCTGAGTCAAATTTGGTCAAGGTATGATGAGCGGTTTAACCATACCCTTGTGAGTGTCATTCCATTATTTCAGATTTAATGACTTAACTCAAAATTGTCGTCGTAGGGTAAGACAATCCTAAAATACATCACTCAATCCTATCTCTAAGGAAGTCAACCTTGATATTAATATAGATAGAAACCCTCCGTAGGGAGGACGAAATCTAAGCGTCGCTAGGCCCTATCTATATCTCACGGTGTTGCACTAATAATGGAGACATAGGGTATATTGTCATATAACCTTCTCGCTCACTATTTTGAAATAAGTGTTTTCTATTTATAAAACATCATATGTCTTATAATCATAGCCAATTATTATATCCTATATAATTAATTACTAAGATGTGAACTCTAATCAAATTATGAGTCAAATCCTATTGGTACTAAGATAATTAGACAATCTAATCCATAAATTAAGTGGGCCTAACTATTAGGTAAACCTAGTATATAAAATAGTTGGGCCTAAGTCAAATTTACCATTAATCAATAAAATCTTTCAAGATAATACGCAAAACCCTAAATTAAATTAATGTGAATTTTACCAAGTTTAGCTAATTAAACTAAGCACATTATTTAATTAATTGTTCCATCAAGATGAACAAGATAAGCACATAGAACCCAATCCTAATTATCATGTTCTAGGAAAAATGCTATGTATGCAAAAGCATTAAATGTGGGCATTCATGTATGACATGTTAAATTAATGAACATGTTATCAATCATATCAATAATAATAAAAAATAAAATAAATAAATAAAAGAAAGCGGGTCGGGTGTCTTGGGTATTTCTAAAATTACAACCCTTGTAAATAAAATAAACAAATAAATAAATTACTAGGTTGGGCTTCTGCAGTTACATAACTCCCTAATCTGCTTCAACTCTTTGTGTAAGCTCGATCCACCAACTCTTGATTTAATAACCCAAAACTTCTTTTGCTTAAAATTCAATAACTCTTTATTGACAAGGCCAAAGCCCAATTTTTATCCATGAGACCCTAAAACACTTTTAGGCCTTTTGGACTTGGGTCACAGTCACGCGTGGTCAAGCGAAGCCATGGGCTAGAAATAAAGTAATGAAAGCCAAAAGAATAGGAAGCGAAGTTGTTTCTGTCATCCCTTATCCCTGAACATCTTTCCGTATTTTAAGGCGTAACTTTCTCTCTAGATGTCCATATAAGACGATTTTTGAATGTATAGAAAGCTGATAGGTGCGGCTACAATCCATATATTGATCACTTTCTAGATCATGATCTGATCTTCTTGTGTGCAGATTTTTACAAAAATAAAATGCAAAAAAACTTATGTATTATAAACACACAAAAGACCTAAAAAAACATCAACAAATCTTAACCCAAAGCACCATACAATTAACGACCCTTTAAAATTTCCATACATTCAAACATTCATCAATATATAACAATTATACATCCACAAGAATATCAAATAATGTAAGAATGCCCAGGATACACATTAACCATATACATAGACCGCTCATTACCAATTGTAGGTTTTAAAGTTCAAAACAAGTTTGCGCGGAAGATTTGGTCTAGTAAATTTAAAAATTAATAAAAACTCTTTACAATCCTATGGTACATGCATACTAATCAACAAATAAGAAGAATTACCTCAATCAATTTAAGGAGATTTTACGGCAAGTAGGTTTGACAGCGAAGATCCTTTTATTTTATTTTATTTTTATGTTTTCCTGATCTTCCCGAGTCGTTTCCTCTTCACTAAAGGGTACGTGTGGGTGTACATATTAACAAATGTTTTGTTTTTAGAACTCTTGATATTCTTAACACATGAGATCAAGAGGGTTAGATTGAGGGAAAAAAAAGTGAAACAGTTTCTCTATTTTTTTTTCTAATTTTTTATCACCCCTTGACTCCTAGGGTTTTGCCTCTATTTATAATATGCTTTGAATTGATCTCAACCATTGGATCAAGTGGCCTATTTAAATATTGAATTAAAATTAATTAGCCAGCAAAAGTATGTCGCAACAAAGATCAAGCTGAGCGTAAGCTAGAAATGAAGATTGTCGCGGCACAATTTGAGATAGACTGACCAATTTATATCGCGACATAGCTGGAGCAGCTCATGAAGAAGAATGTTATGACATTCCTTACTTTGTCGCGACATTGATCAAGCAAATGGCATTGGAACCTTGTCGCAACATCTTACAATTCTGTCATGATATAAGAAACGAAGTCATCAGATGAACTTTGTCGTGATAAAAAGACAACTTCATGGAAACGATAGAAAATGTAGAAACAATGTAAAAACGATGTACTGCGGCGAAGTTTTCTATATTTGCGAAAAACATTTCAAATAGAAAAAGACTATGTCACGACACAACATTCAAAGTCAGCATTGAAAAATATGCAGACTTTGTCGTGGTATAAAATTTCTCTGTTGTGATAGAGAAAACTTAAGGTTGATGTGAATGTTGTTGCAACAAAGACAACTATTGTCGCGACCGAAAGTGAGGAGAATGACAAGAAGATTGTTGTGACATAGAAATGGAAGTTGCCGGCAGTAATAATGGGCGAAGAGCGAGACATCTGTTGTGACAAAGGAAAATTATGTCGTGACAATAAAAGTTGTAGAGTCATAGATTTCTGTCTCGACAGAGAAGTTTTTTGTTAAGACGGAAAATTGAAGCTAAGTGGGAGGAGCAAAGGCAAGTTTGTACCGACAAGGGATTCAACGTTGCAATAAAAAGTTCAGCCAGCGACAAGGAGTAAAGAAGACTTTGTCGCAACATAGAAAGAGTCTTTCGCGACACAAAGTTTAGTCTCAACAATATAAGGCAACACAACACTATCGCGACAAAGAAAAAGTCTATCGCGACAACAAATCCATGCTATTGGGAAAAACATTGTCGCGACAAATAAAAGCATGTCGCGACATAAATTGAGAATAACAACGAAGAATGTTATAGCATAGCGAGAGGCTAGCATATGAAGTTAAAGAAGTTTGAATGAGGAAATTCCACATTGCGACAAATGATGACCATATTGCAACATAAAGCAGACAACATCCAATGGGAACTATGTCACGACAAAGTGAACTTATGTCACGATAAAATAGAAGAAGATGCTTGTGAAATTACGTCTTGGCTGGGAAACTTCCAAGCCCACGACAAGAGTGGAGCGACAAAGATAAGAACCATGTCGTAACATAACTTTCTTTGTCGTGACAAGGCGACCATTTTGGGCCATAATTTTTGGGATCCACAATTTATGCTTTGAAGTGCGGCCCATCATTTAAAGCTTTATAAATAGACGCATCTAGGGCACTGCGCCTTACGCAAATCCCGGGACTTCTAGGTAATTGAAGGCTCTTTATATTATTTTTTCTAGATTTAGTTTCAGCTTAGTTTTAGTTAGTTTTCTATTTAATTTTCTTGATTGAGTAATGAGCGATGTACGGCTTAATTTGGAATTCAATGTAAACTTTCTTTATTACTATTATTTTTGTTTTAAATGAGATTTTTGGTTGTAGGAGTTCATTTATTCAGGTTGCTTACAATCTTAGTAATTTTATTGATCAGTAGTCACTAATTTATGTGAACCAATTTTGAAAGATTGAGCTCCCTCTGGGAATGAGTTGATGGTGGTTGTTAATTTTCTGCACAAAGTGGAAGAACGTCTTTGTTAGAATTCTTGAATTTCTTTGATTGATATTATTTTTGAACTTAATCATTCCAAATTACTAGTATATGTACCCCGAACAAAGTATTGTATCTTGCTTTGGAACTAATGAACTCTAAAAGATTACTCAGAGAGATCACTAACTTACTCATGGTTTGAGGATAGTTTGATGAAGTATCAGTTTAATCGCTTAGAGGTTTATCCTCTTTCTGATGAAAGGATTATCATCCCGTGTTAGCAAAGATCTAATCAAGGAGATGGAGAATTTCATTAGAATTGAAGGATGAGGTGCCAATTAAATTGGAGAAGGATTGCAATATCCTGTCTATGGGGGCAAGAATTCTTCAGTCCTAAGATTAGATCCATGAGGATTATATGAGCATGAATCCTTAATTAGTGAAAGGTATGATTAATGGAGAAATCCAAACTATACCACAATGCATATTTGACAAATTAAGCTTTTCAACTTATGAATTAGCTATGATTCAAAATGATCTCATGGAGTCAGCGGTATTCATCGGTCTATTTCCCCAATGTTGTCTCCTTTCAGTGAACTCTAAAAATCCACTCTTATTAATTTTTATGTATGTTAGTGAAATTACTTTCGTATTATTTTATTAGGTCTCTCATCATTTTAACGATGGAGTTTAAATAGTAAGGATCTTAAGTAAGTTAGGGTAGTTAGTCTTTGATTTATCATCAGTCTCGTGAGCAGAAATACGGACTTAAAAATCCACTTTTATTACTTGTACGACCTATGCACTTGCAGTGATTCAGACCAAACACAATTTTTAACGAATCCATTTTACAAAAAGGACAAACACATATTCTACACAAAAATTAGTCAAACAAGTTTTTTGACCGCCATTCTTAGGGGATAGATAATAGTCATTTGGTACCCGTATCGGGGATGTTAATTCTGACAAGTTTTTGGGCGTTGTTCTTAGGGATTTCTGGATTAGTCTATGGTAGCCATGTTCGGATATTTGTCAACAAGGTTTTGGTGCCGTTATTAGGGATTAGATAATAGTCATTTGATGGCAGTGTCATAAATTTGTATATATAATATGGTCTGTTAACAAGTTTTTTTATCATAAGAGTAGGCTTTAAAAAAGAGTAGATGAAGGAGAGAAAAGAAAGAGTGATGATGAGGGACTAGCCCATGATGGTTCCTATCAAGTTGAGGAGGCACAGTACCTAAATGCAAATAGGAGCTCCACTTTTAAGCCCAACCTCAACTTACCCACTCACTACACACCAACATTCAGAACCATAAGAACTTCTCATATGGAGGAGTAACCTGACAAGGTCGAGACACGGATAGAATCTATGTGATGTCATGCCTCACCCAGGTTTCCAACAACAACAATAGCGTAAGGAACTAGCGGGACAAAATCGAGGGAGTAGGGAGTTCCTAGTTCTTTTAAGGACCCAGATGCTTAATTTCATGAGGAAAGTAAGAACATTGAACATACATGAGCAAAAGTTTCTTGAGCTAAACGACATTCAGGCAAACACAAGTGTGTTTGAGGCCAATAAGCGCCTTTGAAGAATCTAGATACTCGGGTGGGGCGGCTATTACATGTGTAGAATTGGTCCAAGGATTCATTCCCAGTGATACAGTAAGAATCGAAAGGATTGCATGGCGGTAACTTTGAGAAGTGGTAGAGAACTAGAAAGGAAGAAATGAAAATAAGGAAGCCTGAGAAAGAAAACATACTAAAATTAGAGAAGAGTTAGGCGGCAAAGTTAGGAGATTCTTGAAGAAGGTAGAAAAGCAAATACGGCAAATTGATTGAAAAGGAAACCTAAAGAAGGAAGAGGTTAAAGCTTACAATCCTCGAGTTCCATTCCCTTTGAGGCTGCAAAAGGCAAAGCTTTAAGAGCAATTCTCTAAATTCTTGAACATGTTTAAAAAGATAGAGATCAATAACCCTTTTTCTAAGGCATTAACTCATATGCCTCACTATCCAAAATTCATGAAGGATATATTGGCGAGAAAGAAAGAGGTGTTTGAATAAGGTGTAGTGAGCATGACAACTGCCAGTCTGGAGTTATTCGAAGCCTTTTCTAGAGAAATCGGGATCAAGCGGCGTCTTATACCTTGCAAAATTTAGAATTCGATATGGGAAAAGTCTTATGTGATTAAGACGGCATTAACTTGATGCCTTTATTTGTGGTTAAAAGACTGAGTTTGGGGGAGCTTACTCCCAAAGTCATGACCTTGTAGATGGCAGACATAAACTTGGCCCAACCTAAGGGCATTCTTGAAGATGTGCTAATCAAAGTGGGAAAGTTCATTTTCCCAGAGGACTTTATATTAATTGATATAGAAGAAAACAAACAAGTCCCATTGCTGTTAGGAAGACCTTTCTTAGCAACGGAGCAACTTTTATCCATGTGAAGAAAGGAGAACCGACTCTCAGGATTGGAAATGAGGCAATGCACTTCAATCTCAATCACATTATGAAACAGTCAGAACTTATTAATGCTGAGTGTGAGATTGTAGAAATAAAAATTCCCATCAGTTCTAAACCGATAAATTATTGTAATTTTCATATGTGCAAGAAGGCCGAATCTAGTGATGGAAGAGGTAATGAAAAGAAGTACTAAAATGGCTGAATGTAGGCTCATATATGCAATCTCGAGGCAGCCCTTAGGTGAGCTTTAGTTCATGTGGTTCCTAAGAAGGGTGGATTCTTATAATAAAAATGAGAATAATGAATTGATTCCTACAGAATTGTGACGGGATGGAAGTGTGTATAGACTATGAAATCTAAACACTACTACCCAAAAGGACCATTATCCTCTACCTTTCATTGACCCGAATGTCTTCAGACGAGGTGCGGGGGCACTCCATTTACCATTTTCTTGATGGATAATTACGATTTATAACAGTTAGCTAAAACTAGGAGGATCAGGAGAAAACTACATTTACATGTCCTTATGGAACCTTTGCTTTTAGAAGGACTCCTTTTGGATTATGTAATGCTCTTGCCACCTTTCAAAGATGTATGATGTCTACGTTTTCGGATTTGGTGGAGGAGGTTATGGAAATATTCATGGATGACTTCTTAGTTTATGGATCCAGTTTTGAGAATTGTTTGGAAAATTTAGAAACAGTACTTTAGAGTTGTCAAGACAAAAATCTAGCTTTAAATTGGGAAAAATGTCATTTCATGGTAACTGAGGGTATTGTCTTGGGAAACAAGAATTTTGCAACTGGATTAGAAGTAGACCAAGCAAAAGTTGCTATCATAAAAACTCTCTTGCCACCTACAATATTCAAGGGTATAAGAAGTTTCCTGGGACATGGTTGTTTTTATAGAATATTCAAAAAGGACTTATAAAAAATCTCCAAACCATTATGTAGACTGCTAGTAAAATATGCAAATTTTAATTTTGATGAATTATGCAAGGCGATATGTGAGACCCCGGATAAAGTAAAATGATAGACACGGGTTGCAAACCTTGGAATTTCTCTAGATCTCGGATGACGACGCGGGTCATACCATTGAGTTCGTCACACGAAATCTAGGTACATAGTCGAATTTCGTCGAATTCAGAGAAGGTCGAAATTACACGTATTTCGAGACAAACGAACGAATGAGAGGGTGACACGTGGCATGAAGATGCATGCCATGTGGCACCTGAGAAGAGGACACTTGGCACTTGGGTGGAAGCCAAGTGTCACACTTCTATCTTGCATGAGAGGATAGTGGTGGGAAAGTGGGCATGAATGACATGTGGAATGCTATGTGTCATGAGGAGAGAAGGAAGAGGTGTTCTACACCTAGGTAAGTATTCTCCACCTAAAACAGCTATTCGGTGGAAGAGGAGAGAAAAAGGGAAAAGAAAAGAGGAGAAAGAAAAGAAAAAAAAAAAAAGAAAGAAGAAGAGAAAGACAATGGAAAGGAAAGAGAACCCGATAGTTCTTTGATTGTAAGCAGAGGAGTTGCGGTAGTGAGCGGATCACTTGAAGGTAGGGTTCTCCTACTCTAGTTAGTCTTTGTTTAGAGCCATGAAATGGCCCAAGCGTTAACGTGGTGGGCTGGTTTAAGAATAATTTCGATTAGAAATTGTTGTTGGTTGGGACCGATTTCTCGGTGCAGTAGTTTTCGAGAACTTTAGTTCTGGGCGGTGTTATCTTGTAGTTTGGGATCGGCGGGGATGATCTTGGTTGTGTGCGTGCATCCTGTTTAAGTGGGTTGAAATCTAGTTTTGTGTGTTATTGCTTGTTTGAATAACATGCAGATTGGAGTAGAAAAATGATGTTAATATATGCATGCTTGTTATATATTAACATGATGTAGTGTGAAGCATGTATTATGAGTGTTGCATGTAGTTTCTATTATGCATGTAACATGAGATATTATGCAGTGACAATATCATTGCATGTGCACGGGGTCATCGCGTGAATCGGGTGTGAGTGCATGAATAAAATGGGTATTCGGAGGGTTGTCCAATAACAGTGATTTGGAGGGTTGTCTAATAAATTATATCGGAGGATTGTCCAATGAACTCTATTGGAGGGTTGTCCAATAAGGGGTTCTCGGAGATGGTCCAGTGGTTCGATACTCGGAGGTTGTCCAGTGGTTTACTATTCGGAGGGTTGTCCAAGTGGGTAAAATATTCAGAGGGTTGTCTGAATCAGAGGTTGTTCAGTGGGTTTCAAAAACATAAAGCTTTTGTTTCGAAACTAGTTTTCATACATGGAAAATTGCAGGTATGAGAGAGTCAGTGAGGGCTGGGCATGACATAAACATTCATATAGAGAGATATGCATATTTTATATGAATGTGTGTGAATGATTTATAAGTTATGCCATTGCATGTGCACTTTGGTGGGGAGTAGCCCTTGTAGGAGACTATCTCACAATGGCGTGGCTCGCTAGTTGTGGGAAAAATATTTTCGAATGCCGGAGTACACCAGAAGGCACTTCATGGTCTTAGTTGAGAGGAGAGATCTAAGATGGCTTATTATTGTTATTTTGTAAAATTTACGGGTAGAAAACCCCGGTTTTTGTTTCATTGACCCATTGTCAAAATTTTGTACTTGTGATGTAAATAAATTGTAATTAAACTCAGATTATATGTTTAATACAATTTGGTAAGGGTTGTGTCTTGCCTTGAGGGGATGTTGGGTTGCGTCTGAACCATAGGAAGTTGCTCTATTTCGATCTTATGTATTAGCCGAACTTTAAGAATGATTTTTTGTTGGGAAGTAAAGGAAATTTGGCCCCATTACCTTATGATATATTGTATCCCCATCAGTAAGCTTGATTTAGGCTTTTGAATCACCCAAATCGGGTCTCTACAACCTAAGATATGGAACTTTTAGTCGGAGCGATCAGAGAGGGTGAGGCACAGCATTAGCCGAGCTCTTACATGTGACCCTCTGCAGTCAAAGCTGACCTCTTAGGCGAGTTGACCTCTTAAGCTGACTCTCTTGGGGATGGTGAGCCTGCTGGCGGGCTCGGGTGGGATGAGTTGTGTGTGTCCGAGCTCACTAGTGATGAGCTGTGTGGGAATAGTACCCTGTTTTGACCCTATGTGTTGATTAGTTCTTGAGGCTTATTTTCGGTTAGGAAAAAGTGAGAATTTGAACTAGTATTCCTGAAGAAAATTGTAGCTCTACCTAAGAACTTGACATTAGGCTTTCGAATCACCCAAATTGGACCTCTACAGCCCAAGTTATGGCGTTTTTACTCGGAAGGGTCTGAGATGATGAGCTATGTGGCTGAGCTCTTTTGGCCGAGCTCAGCAGGGATTAGCTGTGTATGGGCGAGCTAAGCAGGGATGGTGTGTGTAATAACCTCGGTAGGGATGAAATTTGTGTGAAATGGTGACCTCTTAAGGGTAGAGGCGACCTCTTCGGCCAAGCTCTCTTGGGATGGCGACCTCTTCTGTGGGGCTCAAGTGGGATGAGCCATATGTGGTAAGCTCGGCAAGGATGAGGTACGTGTATGGCCAGAGCTTTCGGCGGGATATTGATCTATGTATGGCCGAGGCTGGTAGGGATGAGTTGTGTGTAGCCAACCTCAACAAGGATGAGCTATGTGAGGCCGAGCTGAGCTCTTTTAGGTGGGCTCTTCTGGCGGAGCTTAATAGGGAATGAGCTCGGCATTGCCTTTGGACGACCATAACTCTCGTGCGAGGGTCCATTTTCGCAGCAGTTCTTGAACTCTATGGAAAGCTCTATGGAGTCTAAAATCTAACCATATGTCTGTGGATGACATTTGGGTGCCTGTGGATTTTGAAAAGTTGATCATTGAAATAAGTGCACTAATTACTAGAGTCTTGAATGAGAGGTACTGTTATGTGTCATTTCTTGATAATTGAGTGACATGTGAGTATGCGTTAATGAGGATATTATATAGCTTGTTGTAGGTTACCTGTGGAAATATATATATATATATATATATATATATATATATATAAAAGAACCTCGGGATTTAGGGTGTCACGGCTTGGTATCGAGGCCTAGGTTTATAAATGCACGGTGTTGAACATTTGATACTAACAAGAACGATTAAGTATCACTTGAAAGTTTAGATTTACCACGATTACCTAGGGCTTAATGGGCGCGGGTTTGAATCATGCATCCATTGTGCATCCTGATGAATTGCTGCATGATATTGTGTTATGTATTATGTGAATTATATGCTTGGCGAATAGTATATAGGAAATGTTGAACACTAGGTTGAGCATTTAAAACCTTAGGGATTCGGAAAAAATAATAATAATAAATTGCTATTTGATATATGTAGATGCCAAGTCAAGGAATGGGACGCAGGGGTCGCCCACGAGGCACACCACCTATTTTTTATCAATAGGCCTTTATGGAGGCCATGGGTCTTCACTTATTTATTGCCATTACCTGGTGATGCGGTTGGGACAGGGAGGACCGAATAACCTCCAGAGGTTTATGGCACATCATCCTCCAGCATTTAGGGGAGGAGGGGACCCGATGGTTGTAGATCATTGGTTCCGACAGGTTGAGAGAGTTTTGGAGGCTATGGAGATTACCTCAGACATTACAAATATCAGGCTAGCTACATTTCAGTTAGAGGGTGAGTCCCAGGTATGGTGGGCGGGTTAAAACCTCGAAATTTGGAGGCAATGGCGTGGGAGGAGTTTAGAGAGCTCTTCATGGGCAAGTTTTTCCCGACATTTTCTAGACATGCAAAAGCCCAGGAGTTCCTTGAATTGAAACAGGGGATGATGACAATACTCGAGTACGTGGCTAAGTTTACAGAGTTAGCACATTTCGGGGATGATTATGTGGCCTCATACATGGCCAAGGTGAGAAAGTTTGAGGATGGTTTGAAGTTGTCCATCTAGGGCAAGATTGTGGGACTTCTCCTACAAGACATGGATTCTATGGTCAGGATAGCTTTGGCCATAGAGAGAGAAATAGATGATGCCTGGAGCATTCGAGATACAGGTGCTGGTGATAAGCGGAAGGAGGGTCAGCCTTCTTCGAGCTCGGGAAAGAAGTAAAGGACTTCTGTTCCATGAGGGTTTTTAGGACAGGGCAGCGGCTTCGGGGCCCAGCCCGGATACGGGAGTACGCCCGGTGGACCGATGACATGTTGATTCGGTGCCCGCGATGGGGTGATCGGGATCGTAAAATTTGTATCCTATATTCCTCCTACTGCAGTATTGCGGTCTAGGGTCGAACACGGGGATGGGTTTTCATCCCTCAAATGATTCGCATCATGATTCAAAATGGTGAGGCTTTCATTTGGATTTTAGGTTTTGCATAGAAAAGTGTGGGTGTTGTTGTCACTAAGGCTCTGCGGAAAGCAGTTTAAAATAAGGTGTGAAAGGAGACCTTGAAGAGCTTGGGTCACTAGCTTGATGAATGAGGTTGCAAAGTGTCCTCGAGGTTCTTTCCTCTCATTAGGGCAAAATGACATATAGTCATTGCCAAAGCCCAGGATCTTTGTTTAGCTTTAAAAAATGGCCCTTAGAAATATTCTAGTTGAACCTTACCATTTACTAAACACATTAAAATGTTCTCTGATTTAGAAAACCAAGAATTTAACCTACTTTCAGTTGCTCGTAAATGACATCTAATGGATGTCGGTGTATCTACCATTGCAGATACCTTTGAACCACAGGCTTATGCAAGAAGTATATTGACCGAGAATGCATTAAATAGTATTAAACCCTAGTTTGGAAAGTTTGAAACACAAATTGCAGTACCCTGCTTCATTTAGAACATAAGTTCTGCCAAACACCATTAACCAACCTAGCAACCCTCCTCTTCAAGGTTTTGAGGCTTAGCCAAACATCCTTTGAGTTGTCATCCTCAAAGGGGGTGTTTGGAAGCCAAGAAAATGAGAGAAAGAAGAGAGAGAAGAGAGAAAACTATAACCTAAAATGAGAAGCTGCGTGCATTTATAGTGAATGAAAAGTTAGGGTTACAAAATGTCATAAGGTGGCTTATATAGCCATACAAGAGATGTGAAATACCAAAAATACCAAAAATATATGATTACATTGGGGATAAAATGGGAATTACACAAAACGGGGTCGTTTGGATCAAAATCAGAGGGGCAACAATTTCCATAGTGAATTTCGCTATCATAGCGAAAATTATGAGCATAGCGAATTTGGAATTTTAAGCTATGCCGCGATAACTCGCTATGATAGAGATTTTCGTATCATATGCCAAGAACGCTAACCATAGCGAGAAATTTTGCTAGGATTGCGAGGAATTTTCGCTATGGTTGCGAAAATTACAGCAAATGATAGAATTGCTATCATAGCGAGGTACGGGCATAGGGAAGGAATTTACAGATTTTTAAGCTATGCCGCGATGGCTTTAAGCTATGATAGCGAGATTTTCGCTATGATAGAGGGAATTTTCACTATCTGCATAGCGAAATGGCCATAGCAAGGCCCATTTGGGATTGCGAAAATTTCTCTATGGTTGCGAAATTTTACGCAATCCCTTGCGAAAAATTTTAGCTGCTCTACATAAGCGAAAATCTTGAACTCTGGTTTGCTTCTTGCATCAATTCGACCTCCATTTATGACATTTCTTAAATCGGCAGTGGAAATGTGGAGTAAATTATCTGAACTTGGCATAAATCAACACCAATACAAAGCTGACTTGAAATGATGGGAGGTTCCCAAAACACACAAAACTACAAAAAAACAACCTCGAAACAAAATCGGTAGTAGTACTAAACGGACCTACACATGTCTAATCGGCAATTCGCACCATATGATTGATGCGCAAAAAGCACTCAAACTTACTTATCTTAAATAGGACTTAAAATAGCACTTTTGCGGTACTAATCACACCCCCCAACCGACACGTTGCTAGTCCCTTAGCAATGCTAAAAACAAACAAGGGTATGCATGATGTGCTTTTGCAAAAAGTGTATGCTGTCCAAAAAGTGTGTGTACAAGTGAGGCCTTACCTTTAGTATGAACAATTTAGACCCTGTACAAAAACCATCATGAGAGCACCAATGCCATATAGGAACATGTTTTAGAGCGTATCATTTCAGAAAGTCGTTGAGCTTCCACCCAAATCTACTCTGTTCTTAAGGTAACCCGAGTTTGAACCAATAAATTTAGTAAACTTATTCCCTCCACTAACCAAGGCATCACTTTGCCCGGGGCCTTAAAGCTGATGACCCGAGCCTAAATAGAATCGATTACACTTTTATTTCATGCTTCGATTGTAATGTAGGGTGCAATGCTAAAGCTTCGACTTCACGAAGTCCACATGGCGGGGTCCACGATGACTCCCAACCAATTAAGGGTTTGGGGCATCAAGTCAAAGGCGATTGACCACAGCTCTTGGGCCACCTGGACTTGAGATGACTTTGAGAATTAAGCACCCTCTGACTCGCTAAACTCTACCCGTTCACGGAGTATAAAGCTGGAGCACTAAAGTCGATGACTCTGACCAATGAAGGTTTAGAGACACTTAGGGCTTTAAAGGCTTTCGCCATATACCCCTCGGACCGTGTTCGGGTTTCAAGGCAAAGTGTTACGGCTTTTCTTTTCTTTTGTTTTTCTTTTCTTTCATTCTAAGACTCTTACTGTCTTCTTTTCTGTAACAAAACCTACATGGGTCGTCACAGATCTAAGGCCTAGCTTGCAAAGTGAAAGTTGTATATAGCTTCTCAACCTATTGATTAAAAACTGACAGGTAATCAGGTGTGATTAGCTAAAGGTGGATATACAAGGTTGAATACTGGAACTTCAACCACCAAAAACTTAATCACGCATGGAACTGCTCTAACATTATGGCAAAGATACAAAATTTCACCTTCAAACCCAAGCAATAGTAGAAACACAAAAATATATGCACAAACATGACTCTAAGAGTGTAGAAAGTAGTAAATAATGCCATAAAGCTTTGATATAACCAAAGCTGGCTGGGCATGTTTAACATAGCTAAACACAACAAAAAGTATCACCGCCACGGCTTCCACTAATACATGTATCCTATACAATCCTATATAAAATGAGTAGGCAAATGATAAAGCTAAAAAACAAGACAAATATGATAGAAGATACTCCCAATCCTATCTTTCCTCCCAACCAAAGTATAAACATGTCTCCACTGGTAGTGTGGATCTGGAAGCTAAAGAAGGAGCGCGACCACCTCACTATCGTACGTGTAGATGTCGGTGATATGAAGTCGCGGCCGCAAACACAAAGATAACCAAGGAGGTCAAGTAAATGCTGATTGATCTCGAGGGCAAAGTGTGCCTGCCTCGCTGGATCAAGTGGAGACCGGTGCGGCCTGCGATCCAAGAAGTACGGCGTGATTCCCGAGAGTGACTACTGGCCATCCGCTGGTCTAACAACGCCTGTGTAGTAGCAAGCGCTTAGACAACATCCATAACAGCAACTAGCTCCCGTGAACTGACATGGATATGATCTGGAGACTACTGCGCAGCATAGGAAGGGCCAGCAGTGTCAGTAGGGGCTGGGGCAGTAGGAGGTGGAGATGGAGGAGATGAATCTAGAACTGGGGTCCACTCCACCTCCACCTCCACCTCTCGGGAACAGGTGCCTCCCCTGGGTCCTCCCGCCATCATTTGTCGCTCCTTCTAGAGAACATGAGATCGACATGTAAAGAGATCGCCTCCATGGATAGACTGAAAGTACAACCGATCCGTCGCTTCGTGGCTCAGTAACCCCATATGCTCTAGACTCGGCTCAAGAATCCCTGTGATCAATAAAGTGTAAACTCGAGCTCTCGAGCTGTGCCCTCACGGTGGACCTTCTCCTCAAAATGCAGCAAGGAAGTCATGACAAGCTCGAGGGGACTAAACCGTAATCCTCCCGAGATCCCAGATAGAGCCCCGAGCATAGCTCCTCTCATACATACACAGAATGGGAATAAGTCGTCCGAGCACGTGGTCCACCAGGAGCATCCATAAGCCGCCATAAGAGTATAGGTCCCGTTTGTAGCATCTCGAGCGAGACAGCTGATCATCTCTTCAGAATGGCCTGGGCCACCGCCTATAACCCGCGGAATCGCTTAACCATCGCGTGCCTAATGCAAATTGCATATCCGCAGCTCAAGTACTCATGGGCCAGATGAACCTGGAGCTCCAACGGATCTCTGCACTCCTCTGGGATGTCATAGTGTGGTAGAAACTCAAGCACAACCTCGGGATAAAAGAACCGCCTACTGGCCATGAAAGGAAACAAAGGAATACCGAATCAACCGCATAGGACCTCAAACGCTGGTCCGCGGCCAACACCAGACGCCATAAGATGCTCCTCATGGAAGTCTCTCGCACGCAAATCCACGCTCCCCGAATCTGATAACAGTGAACATGGGGCGCCCGGGATCCTCGGCCGGTGATAACCGGGCGATGAACCCCGATCAACCTGAGGAGGCGACCCGCCGCCGAGATCCCGAAGACTCCGGCCCACTGAAGGCTGGGCCCTCCGGCCGCGGCCCCACGCTCCGGGAAGGGCCCCGAGGCCCCACCCCGGGTCCCGACATCGAGAAGGCCCAAGCCCGAGCCTCCGGCGTCGCAGCCAGGGGGCAATGTGGTGTCCGGGCTCGCCTACCCGAGAGTATCCGCAGCCTCCGAGGTACCGCATCGCCTCTCGTGGGTACTAAACCTAACCCCGGGCTCAGAGCGATGACCCCTCCATGGGTACGAATCCATGGTCAGTGGTCCATTCATTCCGCAGGTAGAGCAGGCCTCTGCAAATGCCAGTATCGATGGCTCGTAGCTACCGTGGACTGCGATGCAAGTGGCGCAGGACCACTGGGCCGGCAAAGAGCCCAGGCACGGCACAGCCTGGGGCTCGGGGAGCCGAGGCGCACTAACAGCCGTGTCCGTAGGGCCCCGCTACAATGAAGATCGAGCCGGTGGAGTCGCAAGCACAGTAAGGCACAACCGGCAAATTACAGATGGACCTGGGGCTCCTGAGCCACAGTGGCCCGTGGCTCGCAGGCCCGGCAAACGCAGTGGCCTGAGCTCGTGGAGCGGATGGGCCGTATTTAGGAAGGAAGGAAATGGAATGAAATGAAGGGGGGAAGTAATGTTTTAGTAAAACAAGCTGGTAACTTAAAGGTCCCCTGAAGCCAAAGAGTCGCTGACTCCAAATTTCGCATGACCGCGAAATTTTTCCTGCACTCAACTTCCATCCGCAAATAACAACAAAATTAAATTTAGGTAAATTAAAATAAAATAAATAAAAGTAGAAATAGAAATAAAAATTAAAATAAAATAAAATACTTAAAATTAAAATTTTATATTTAGTCTTAAACTAAGATAAGAAAATTACTAAAAATATAATAAATCGAAATCAATTAAATTTAAGCAAAATCAAAAATAAAAATAAAATTGGAAATAAGTAGCTTTAGTCTCATGAAGATCAAACCAAATTTCAATTGCACTGTCCATTCATGGAGGATCTGGTGGAGAAGGAGCTTCTTCACCCTTACAAAGTGATGTGTGCCGACATGCCCCCATGCTCCTAGCTCCTCAGGTCGGGGGTTCTTTCACTCGGGGATGTCGAGCTAATCGCTCACAGAGCTGGATCGGTATACCCATTATCCACCTCAATCGTTTACTTCTACACCACTTCGGTCATAAAGAAGTGAGCTACTTCGCCACGAGACTGACCACCTGAGCAGACTTCTGATCCTCGCATGTCATCTGCACTCAGGTTTCATACTCAAGGAAAATGAGTCTAAATGTCATGTCGCAAACGCGAGTCGCATCGACTCCATTCCCAAGAATTGATTATCACATCGAAGTGGCAAAATGGTCTTCCCAGGATAATTGGCACATGATTAGGCCCACTTGCGACCTGCTCTAGATCAAGCACCACAAAGTCCAATAGGTAAGAATTCATTCCACTTACCAAAACATCCTCCACTATTCCCAGGAATTTTTACCGATCGATCATCAATGAGAGAGTGATGTCAGGCTTAAGCTCCCTAAACCCAACTCCATTTATACACCGACACATGTGGCAATAGTTTGACCGGTCCCAAGTCTAACAGTTGCTTTGTCTATGCAAGTCCCTCAAATGTTTGACCGATATCAGGGATCCCGGATTAGATTTTATCTGGGTCTCGCTTCCTCGAATGATGGCACCGACTTGTTCCTGCTGGGGAAGGCTTCTTTTCTTAACGCTTAATCCTTCAATCGTGCACGTCCTTCAAGAATTTTGCATATGTTTGGACTCGCTTTAATCATGTCAAGCAGCTGGGATATTTACCATCACTGCTTTATCACCTCCCTAAATTTCAAATTTTGTCTGGAATTTTTTCTTACCTCTAAGTGCTCGAGGAAATCTGAGGGGGCATGCTCTTCTTCATCGAGTCTTCTCCGATTATTATCCTCCACCGCCTTCCTTCTTTCTCTCGTTTCTCGAGCGCCTCATGGGCATTGGTTGCTCATTCCCTTTCCACTCCTCAAAGTGATGATAGCCTTTACTTCATCCATCCTCGAAGTTGCTTAAGAACTTATTTCATTAACCCTTGATCAAGAGCCATTGGGAAGGGAAATCTCCTTCTTCCCGTACCTCCAAAGAAATTGGTAATCTTGGTGATCAATAATCGTAGATTATCAATCTCCTCGATTAAGGCCGCTTTCTAAGCCCATCTATTCTCGCTCAGGTACTTTCCACAAGATTCATTCTTTTCGAGCCGATCAGACATTGATTCGCTATTCCACAAAATCGCTTCTACCACCTTTCCCTTTCAAGTTTAAGATACTTTGTCAACTAGGAAAGAGGATGGTGATGGTCGTATTGAGACGCAGGAACCAACCGTTGTCAGCACCAGGAGGCACATGTTGTGGGGATTAGGTCATGAGAGATTGGGGTGATTTTTCCAATTGGAATTATATGTATTACCATATGGGGCATCGGGTGGGCTTGTACGCTCCAATGACATCGCATGTTCCGGGCCACTCGATCCTCACCGAGGGACGAATCGGACAAAGGTTCTTCCGCATAGTGGATTGGTAACATGCATGTGTCAGTCACAGGATTTTCGCCACCGCCTCGCACCTAATGTACTTTTCCTTCAAGCTCTTCCAATCTTCCTAGCTAAGGCGGATATTCGCTTTCATCTCCATATCCTCGGATAAGGTAAAATTCCTCCCCTTTCGCTGGCTGAAGGTCTCATTTTTTCCAGACCTCCCTTGGCTCGCTTATCCCATCCCTTAGAAGTTTCAAAGAATATAATTCAAAAAATCCACAGGCTTCCATCCGTGCGCTTGCTCAGAAGTCCCTCCGCCACTGCTTTCCATTAACCGCCTACGGCCGAGACATACCACCATATAAGACCACAAGCATCCATGTGTCGAAACCATGATGTGGACAAGCAATCGACGGTTCCATGAACCCTCCCAAGACCGATAACCTTTCCTCATTAAGGGGGTCGCAAACGTAGATTTGCCTTCAAATCTGGTCTGGTGGAGCAATCAAGAATTTGTTTAGAATTATGCCTCGCAGCCTCCTCGCCACTTTCCGATGGTTCGGGTCTCAAACACTAAGCTATATATTTCGCTTCTATTCCCGAGGTTAATGGAAATGCCTCTAACTCAAATAAATCCATACTGTCGCACCCTTAAAGTTACGCACACTCCTCAAAATCCCATGTGTGTGTATGGATTTTCTATCTCTCCATACCATGAAATGTGGGAAGCAGGCACTAGATAAAGTCTCACCGCTACATCCTCACAGTGGTATGATGCGTGATGGTGCACTCACTTCAGAGGGTGTATGGTCCTCATTGGATCTATATGTCAGCTCTGGATTCACTCGAGTACCTTGTCAATTTTGTCGTTCTCGTGTAGAGGATCCATTTGATCATCGTGCAATCCGATTTCACAACCTTTGCTCATTGCCTACTAACTCTTTTGCAAGCCTACTCCGATATCCCTCTATCCTGAAGATTCATAAACACTCAGAATTTTAAAATGGGATAAAGCAAGGAACACAAACAAGGCTCGCAAAAAGGACGTAATGTCATTTAAAATATAAATGATCAGATGTAAAAATGTAAATTTACTCGTTGATCAAGTGAGTAAAAACTTTAAATTCTAACAAACGAATTAAAGGGTTAAAGATCACCAACACTTGTAATGTGGATTTCAAGTTCATATCAACTAATATCCGTAGCGTCCTAAGACTATCCCCTAATCTGCCGCCATTTGATTCGCGGCCATAGTAGTAAGTGATCCGTAATCAACAAAATTTGTATCTTATATTCCTCCTCACTGCCGTGAGTCAAGCTACCGCAGATAGCGGTCTAGGGTCGAACACCTGGACGGGTTTTCATCCCACAAATGATTCGATCATGATTCAAAATGGTGGAGGTTTATCTGATTTTAGGGTTTCGTGATAGAAAAATGGGTGTTGCCACTAGCTAACCGAAACAATTTTTAAAATAAGGTGTGAAAGTGAGACACTAGCTACTCAATACCATTTGATAATGAGGTCGCAAAGGTGTCCTCGAGTTATTTCTCGCACAAGCAAATGACATATAGTCACTGCCAAACCCGATCTTGTTTGGGGCTTAAACCAACCCTTAAAAATATTCCTAGTCGAACCATAGCATTTACTAAACATTCAATGTTTCTACAATTGAAAACTAAGCATTTAACCTACTTTCAAAGTGGGCTCAGAATGACATCTAATGGATGTCGTTGTATCTACCATTAAGAATATTAATCGAACAATGAAGCATGCCAAGTATCACTAAAGGAATACATTAAATTGCATTAAAACCCTAGTTTGGAAAGTTTGAAACATAAATGCAAAGACTGGCCTATTTGTAATGCAGGAACGCCTTAAACCACCATTAACCAACCTGAAACCCCATCTCAAGGTTTGAGGCTTAAATTTCCAAACATCCTTTGAGTTTCTCATCCACAGCGGGGTGTCTGGGAAGCCAAGAAAACGTAGAGAAATAAGAGAGAGAAAAGAGAAAACTATAACCTAAAATGAGAAGTCGTGATTTACAAATGCCAATGAAAAGTCGTGGTTACAATGTCATAAGGTGCTTATATAGCCATACAAGAGATGTGAAATACCAAAAATACCAAAATATACAGGATTACATCGGGGATAAAGTGGGAATTACACAAAACTGGCCGTTCGATCAAAATTAGAGGGGCAACAATTTCCATAGTGACAAGTATCATAGCTTAACACAGCATACCGAAACTCTGAATTCCTCGCTATGCACAAGAATCTCGCTATGATAGTGAATTTTCGCTTTATCCTAGCGAAAATATGGCCATAGCGAAATTCTCGCGATCATAAAATTTTCGCTTATGGTTACGAAATTTTCGCGAATCCTTGCGAAATTTTTCGCTATGCCATAGCGAAAACTCTGTAAACCCCCGGTTTGCTCTCGTGACCAATTCAAATTTCCATTTACTTGACATTTCTTCATCTCGGCTTGATGAAATCGCCGATAATTCATACGAACTGACATAAATCAAGACCAACACGGCTGCTTGAAATGATGGTCGAGGTCTCTAAACCCGCAAAACTACCAAAACAACCTCGAAACAAAATCGTGAGTACTAAATGCACTTACACATGTCAAATAAATTTTAATTCATATGATTAGTAATGCAAAAGCACTCAAACCTATCTTAAATAGACTCAAAATAAAGACCTCGGGTACTAATCAGTTATCACGCCATAAGCCCGACATATGAGATGTGATCGCCCACAAAGGCAAGGATCCCGTGGTCATCGGGAACCTCGGCCCCAGCCATCATTGGACACACTTATTATTAATATGTTCCTTCAATTTAACATGTATAAAGGAACAGATATCATCCTGTGGTGCCATACATCAAATTCAATATTTGGTATAGATAGGCCGTAGAGGCTATAGTATTGGTCGAGGTCGAGGGCGTGTGGACCACAAGCCGGACTCTCGGGGACCCAGGGGCGGTTTAATCGTTACACCATGTATTTGGAGCCCACAGATCCGTAAGTTTTACAGGTATGTTTCTACCTCGTGCCTAGCGTGGGCAAGAGTATCAGTTTTGATTCCTGTGCATCTCATTCATTTATCACGTATCTCAATAATCCTTGAAAGTCACGTATGTGAGTTCTCCCCTAGGAATTGTTAGGGTGAGATTGATTGTATATGTCAGATTATGAGTTAAAGACCGGGATTCTACTCACCTGGATCTTAGGTTATGGACATATTTGGACTTGATGTCATTGATTAAGAACCAACAAGGCTATTTCAGCCCCGTTTATACATCGTTCTAAGCACTTTTTGCGTACTAATCGACTTAAATAACCTAATTGATACATTAAGGTCCCGGCTCTACTACTGATCATGTTTTGTAGCTCTATTATTGTAGTTTCTATGTGGCAAATATCTAATTATTCCTCAATTTGATTCAAACACGATGAACTCCGAGCTCGAATTAAAGATGCATGATCGAACTGCAGGAAATTTGGAGCAAAAATGTCAAGAGAAGTAGAGAGTTCGTTGAAATCTCAAGAGGTTGCGTAAAATTCGTGAACCCGCAAATTTCGTAGGTTGCGAATTTTCGCAGCGTAAATTTCAAACACCGCCACCCGCACCGCTGACTGCCACTCCACCTTTATGGTTTTATACAAGTTTTCCTTGATATAATTTTGGTCTATTTGCACATATTTGTACTTCTCTTATAATCGAGCACCTATAAGCTCGGGTTTGTTTGTAAATCAATCAACTTTCACCATCAATCAATCAATAAAAATTAGGCACAAAGTTTCCTCTCCCGCTAGCTATATTTTCCTTTCTCCTTCACTTTTCTTGTATTTTCTTCTAGCCAAACACCCCGATGATGACAAATCAAGGGATGCTCGGCTAAACCCCATCCTTTAAGGAAGGCCACCGGGTGCTGGTTTTGAGGCGTCGCATGTTCTCATGCTTTCATGTTTGTATTTAAGGGTATTTCAGGTTCCCGCTCTCACCTTAGGTTAAATCTTCCAGTATGCCTCCTAACGTGTATTTGGTAAGATTTTTAGGTTCAAATGGATGCTTATCAATAGATCCATTGATGCCCGCTAGTTGTCCTGCTAAGAAGTAATCATGGGTGGTTTGGGGAGTCAGGTTCTCAAATCGTCAGGAGAAATTGTGCTCATTAAATGCCATCTTTCAAGAGGAAAACTTTTAGGGCTTAGGTTTTAAAGCTAAATGAAGATCTGTTTCGAGAAATGACTATATGTCATGCTCCCCAATGCGGGGAAAAATACCCGAGGACATGTCGGTTAACTTATAACCCTAAGCCCAGTGGCCCGAGACTTCAAGGAATTCTCTCTTAACTTTTTACTTCAAGTTATTTCAAGTTTTCAACCATTCACCCACACTGTGTTTCACAAACCCTAAAAAGATCCAAATGAAAACACCATTTTCAATGCCCTGTAATCCTTCTCTCACGAAGAAAACCCATCCCCCGTGTTCGACCCTAGAGCAACCATACTCAAGCAGCAGCTCATACGTCAAAGAGTAGGAATTTAGGATATAAATTTTGTTGATTCCGAACACCTACTCGCCTAAACGAATCAAATGGCTCGCTAGGATGGTGCCCTAAAGAAGAAAGAAAAGTCATGGAACTTATGATCCACATCACAAGTGTTGGTGAAATTCATTTCATTTTTATTTTACCATTTTTCGCTTAGACATAGCTTAAATTTTCGCTTATGTCAATTTTCGCTAGTTAGCGAAATTTCACACATTCTAGCTTAAAATATCAGAGTATAAAGGAAATTTTTTCGCTATGGGCCTCATTTTTTCCTCCAAATTTTGTTTCGCTCATAACTTTTTCATCCGAACTCCGTTTTAGGCGTTCTTGATACCGTTGGAAAGCTTAGAGAGTGTAGAATCCAAATATGGCCAGAAAGAACATTTTTGAGATTTTTATGAAAGTGTAATTTTAAAAATGCTCCAACTGGTCACTTTTTTCCTCTCTTTTCTTCTCCTAACTTGTTTATTTGAAGCCCAAACGGAGTGAATAAGGTGTCGATGGAAAGCTTGCGAAGTCTCCTATCCAGAAATGATCACATCTCATCAAGGAGGTACACTACTCTTCTATCTTTCCAATCCGAAATCCCATTTCTACACCGAGATGTCTGGGTCGGGAGAGTTAGCTAAGGAAGTGAATTTTGTATTTATGTTTTGTTATTATTTTGTGCAAGCCCATTTTGTGATGTTCAGTATATTTGTCGGGTCTCTTCTATAAAGATGTTATACCATACAAATTACTTTTTCAAAATTCGACCTCGCTTTTTGCAACCAAATTTCAGGATTCGCCTAAATTTAAGGTTTGAAAAAAATTGAAAAATTTGTCCAATTCTATTACGTTAGATCGGTTCCATGCCTAATTGAGTGGATGATTAGTTGAATTTCGGCCGCTTAAATATTTTTCTTCCACCTTTAGCTAACCACACACGAGCAATATTGAAGTTTCAATGATAGGTCGAAAATCACAAGAACCTCTCCTTTACTCGCATAACCTACCCTAGTTTCATCGACGCCTTTAATAAAGTTAAGGGACCATGTGGAAAGAAGGCCAATGCGTTCGAAAAAAAAAAAAAGAGAAAAAGAAAAGGCGGCAATAAAATAATAAATATTGCAATGCTTTGCCTCAAACCCGAGCACGGCCCGAGGGGTATACGGCGAAGTTTTAAAGCCCTAAGGCTCTAAACCTTCACCGGGCTTGGAGCCACCACTTAAAGGTTCGCCATGGGTGGATAGGTGGAGCAAGTGTTGTAGCCGGAGTCTCGAATCATTCAAGTCCGGTGAAACCCGGAGAGCGTGGTCGCAAAGATCTCGCGTGACTCGCGCCCTGGGTTTTAATCGTCGGGAGTCACCTGCATCCCCGCTACATGGACTTCGTGAGGTCGATTCTCAAGATTGCACCCTACAACACAAAAAGAATCAGGAATAAGGTGGGTCCTTGATTTATTTGAAATGGGTATCATGCTAGGTCGTGGTAGTAGCTAGGCTGGGGAGAGGCATGATAGTTTATCATTGAGTCGATCAAACAAAACACTTAGATTTTCAGGTGGAAGTTTTGGTTGATCTTACCAAGAAGGAGGCTCTTTTGATACTTAAATTCAGATGACATTCATTCTCTCATGACGCTTATCGGATTAATTTAATTTTGATGATTCTACTATGTGGTTAGGCATTACTCATCCACAACCTTTCTGAAATATAATTTTTCCGAATCGTTATTTTGTTATCGCTTAGATGTTCTTCTTTCTTTCTTTCATTGCTATGGACTAATAATGTAAATGGGGGTGTGATTAGTACCCAAAGTTATTATTTCAACCCTATTTATTGGCGTAGTTTATGCTTTTGTATACTAATCATTCTAATTAACCTAATTTACACATTAAGGTCCCTGATTCTATTGACGATTTTGTGGCAATTTTTGTAGTTCATTTATTAATCATACAATAAATATCATTGAAATGATCCAAACATGAAGAATTCGAATAAACTCAACATAATAGATCGTGAGACCGTGAGAAAAGAAGAGCATAAAATAGAAGAAATAAGAAAAGAAGAGGATTCTGAAAGCAGGTTGCAGGATGCAAGAGAGAATCAGTGAGGTCGCAGGATGCAGTGGAATGTGGATTTGTTATGCACGCTTTTCGCAAGATAGCTTAAAGTTATCATGGCATAGCTTAAAAATTAAAATTTTATGCACAATTTTCGCTAAGCTAGCGAAATTTCGCTTAGCTTAGCTTAAATTTGATCGTGTACAGCTTAAAAATTTTGAATTTCGTTATGTTTTTATTTTCACTATGCTAGCGAAATTCATCGTGATAAATAAAATCATCCCCCTGTGTTTTGGTTCCAAACGACCTCGTTTTGTATTTTTACCATTTTGTCCCTATTGTAATAATGTATTTTAGGTATTTTTGGTATTTCACACATTTTTGTTGGCTATATAAGCCAACTTATAGCTTTTTGTAACCCTAACTTTCAATCTTCTAATACACGCATACCTTGCTCAGCTTTTCTCTTTTCTCTCTTCTTTCTCTCACTTTCAAGACACCTCCAAGGATGACAACTGAGGATGAGCTTACAAAACCCTTTCCTCCTTGAAGGGAAGGTTGCTGGGGGGTAGGATCATCCAAGGCCGGTGGTTCCTCCTCGTTTTCACGCAGCAGTTTTGACATTTTGGTTCCTAATTTCCAACTCTAGTTTAAAGCTCTGATGTACTTTCTTTACAATAAGTAAGCTTTTAGGGTTTAGTGTATTCTTAGTTTAGACACTAATATCCATTAGTTGCCATTTACTTGTTAACGAGGTGTAGGTTAAGGGGGTTAGATTTCTCATCGTAGGGAACCATAAATGTGTTAAATAAATGCTTTCTATCAAAAGGAAAATTATTAGGTTATCATAAAGTTAATGAAGATCCGGTCGAGATGATCATATGTCATCCTCCCCAACGCCGAGGAAATTAACCCTGTGGACCTCTCTGCTAGCTCTAGACTCCTTAAACCCGCTGGCCCAATGCCTGCTGGAGTTCTATTTTACATTTTATTTTATTTATTTTCAACAGTAACTAACCACACCCACTGCTTTCACAAAACCCTTAAAATCCAAATTTAATTCTACCATTTTGACTTCACTTAAATCATTCAGACTAAGAAACGACCCCTATGGTTCGACTTCATAGATTCACTATATCATCAAGAAGAGCTGACTACAAGTAGTGTGAGAGGAATATAGGATACAAATATTGCTGATTCCGAATCACCCTACTCTGCACGAATCATGAGACACAGGAGCTTAAATGCTCATAAATGCAAGCAGATAAATGAGGCATGAAAACTTAACTCCAAACCTCCTCCACCCGCTGACCTCCCTTCAAGGAAAGGGGCTTATACATCCCTCGAGTTGTCATCCCCATAAGTGTGTTCGCAGCCGAGAAAATGAGAGAAAGAAGAGAGAGAAGAGAGCAACTGCAACCTAAAGCAAAAGCTGCGCTGAAAGCTTGACTGAAAATGAAGTTAGGGTTACAAAGTTATAAGGTGGCTTATATAGCCAACCCAAATGTGTGAAATACCAAAATGCCTAAAATATAATATTACAATAAGGACAAATGGTAATTAATCAAACGGGTCGCTTTGGGATCAAAAATACCAAAACACACGGGGAGTGAATTCGCTATGGGGATTTTCTGAAGATAGCGAAAATTTCATAGCATAGCAAAAATTTCGCTAGCCTAGCGAAATTTCAGGAGATAGCGAACCGAAAATTTCACTAGGCACAATAGGCCAGCTAGTTAATAAATTTCCCGCTAAAGGCCGAAATTCACCTCGCTGGGGGATCGCGAAATTTTCATGATTGCGAAATTTCTACAATCCCAATAAATTTTGCAATCATAATAAAACTCGATTTCTCAAGCTCTCGTTTTGCTCACCGTGATCCTCTTCTCAAGACTTCTTATTCTTTACTTTGTCTTCACATTTCTCGGTCGAATCACTGTGAATCCTCGCATTCGGCATTCGACATCAAACTCAAACTAATTTGTTTGAGGCACGAAAACCTCGTAAAATTACCAAAACAAATCCTCGAAATGGAATTAAGTGAAACTAAGTAGACCGCACACACTAATCGCTTAATTAATATGATTAGTGCGCAAAAAGCACCTCAAAACCTATCTTGAATAAAAATTAAAATAAAGACTTCGGGCACTAATCACCATCTATACTGGACTCAGAATCACGGAGTAGCCCGCACACTCTCCGCCACGCGGCTTCATTTGCAAATCTCCATGCTACTCCGCAGATAGATGACTTCACCGAGGCAACCACGGCTCAGACTCGCCATTCTAAAGACAAGAATCAGTTATCCTCATGCACCAGAGGTCACCAGTGGCCTCCCGGGCTGTCTTCCTCACATGCCCCCGCTCAGTCGCAGCCCACCCCTCCCAACAGGATCGCCCCTCCACCACCAGCCCCGCAGATCCCCCGGATGTACCGGAAGCAAGAATAACATCAGCCCACTTCAAAGAAAGACCTCATCCCGCTCAAGCCGAGGATGATTCTTCATCACCCACCCAATCGGGCGGGAGGTACTACTCCTCCGCTAACTTCTCACATACACCATCGCACATGATGGCATACTTGGTCAGGGGAGAGCTTAGTGTTCTGGCTTAGTTCATACCGTTGACGCTTTTCTTGCACTACACCCGCTTAGCAGCCCATTTTTTATGTTTAGAGGCTCACGTTTAATTTTCAGGCAAAAGCTAAAATTTCATGGAAACACACCTTATATATATAATAGTACAACTCTATTTTCTACACTTTCGTATCCCATCTCGCTCTCATTTTAGTTGGTTTCGCTCTATCCTGTAAATTGAAAATCAAGCACTCGTATGCTACCATCAATGCTAGACTACTCCATGCTTGATCGAAGTTGTTGGTTAGTTGAAGACCCTAGTAATTCACCCTCGTCTTCCACCATTCAGCCACACAATATAAGGCATTAAATTCTTAGTCAATGTGCTAAGTACCGCATCCCCCTGCCAGAAACCGCCTTAGCTTTTCGCTGACGACCTTTACTAGGTTAGAGTTCCCCAAGAAAGAAGGGGCCAATGTGTCTTCCAAAAGAAAGAAAAGAAAAGAGAATAGAAAGCCGCTGCTTCTCGCTCAACCCGAGAAAGGTCCGAGGGGTATACGGCGAAGCTCTTAAAGCCTGTGCCTTAAGCTAACCGGGTCGGGAGCCATCGACTTGCTCGCCATACGGGTGGATAGTGGAGTTTAGCGAGTCAGAGGCTGATTCTAAAAAATCATTCAAGTCCGGGGTGAAACACGAGTTAGTGTTCGAAGTGATCCTTTGACTACGCCCTAAAACCTTGCACTGGGTCGGGAGTCATCTGGATCCTCGCTACACCCGACTTTGGTGAAGTCGAAGCCAAAGATCGCACCCTACAATACAATAGAAGTGCAATAAGAGCCGGAACTAAATCTATATTTCAGATGGTCACCAAATTTCCAAGGCCTTGGTAGTAGTTCAATGTGGGGAAGAGTAATTTTTAGCTTACTGTACAAACCGATCACATAACCACTTAGATTTTGGTGGAAGTTCAGGTTGATTTCCTTGGAATGAACACTACCAAACTCTGCTCCATGGGCACTCATTCTTCCGTGGTTTTATGCGGTTTCAAGTTTTCATACCGTAAGGTAAGGCCTCACTTATACACACTCTTTGACAAGACAACCCTTTGCATATATATATATAGCCTGTAATGATCTTCCTTCTTTTATCATTATGGACTAGAAATGTGTCTATTGGGAAGGATTAGGTACCAAAATAAGGTTATTTCGAGCCCTCATGATAGTGTGTTTTAAGCACTTTGCGCATTCAATCGACGAACCCACCTAATTGATACATTAAGGTCCCGACCCTACTACTGATCATGTTTTGTAGCTCTATTATTGTAGTTTTGCAAGGCAAATATCTAATTATCTTCAATTCGATTCAAACACGATGAACCCGAGCTGAATTCGAAGATGCATGATCGAACCAGAGGAAATTTGGAGCAAAAAATGTTGAAGAGAAGGAGAGCTCAAGGAAATCTCAGGCTGTGAAAATTGTGAATCGGTACCTCTCGCAGTCACAAAATTCGCAACACTAAGCCACCCGCACTCATCAAGGACCGCACCCGCCAGGGTTTTATACAAGTCATTTCTTGATGTAATTTCTTCTTGGTTCATTTGCACATTTTGTAATTTCCTTATAATCGGAGCACCTATAAGCCTCGCCTTGTTTGTAAATCAATCAACTTTCAGTCCATCAATTAATCAATAAAATTAGGCACGAAGCATCTCCCTTTCCTTCACTTTCTTGCATTTTCTCTCTTACCAAACACCCCTTGATGATGACAAATGAAGCAATGCTCTACTAAAACCCCCATCCCTTGAAGGGAAGGCCACCTGCAAGGTCGGTTTTCGAGGCAAGCCGCATGTTCTCATGCTTTCATGTTTGTATTTAAGGGTATTCAGGTTCCCGCTTCACCTTTAGGTTAAATCTTTAGGCATGTTTCTAACGTGTATTTAGCAAGCTGGTTCAATGGATGCTTATCATTAGACCCACCGATGCCAGCTTAGCTGCCTCCTATTAGTTAACAAGGGTAGGTTTGGGGAGGTGTTCTCACCCGCTTAGAGCGTTTATGCTCATTAAATGCCATCTTTGAAGAGGAAAAATTTTAGGGTTTAGGTTTTAAAGTTAAATGAAGATCCGGTTCGGGAAATGACTATATGTCATGCTCCCCAACGCGAGGAAAAAGACCCGAGGACATGCTCTGCTAACTTATAACCCTAAGCCTGGTACGAGACTTCAAGGAATTCCCTCTCTTAACTTTTTACTTCAAGTTGTTTCAAGTTTTCAACCATTCACCCACACTGTTTTTCACAAACCCTAAAAGATCCAACGATAAAACACCATTTTCAATGCACTGTAACTCTTATCTCAAGAAGAAAACCCATCCCCGTTTTCGACCCTAGAGCCACTATATTGTAGTAGCTTTGCTACGTCAGTAGTTGGATTCCTAGGATATAAATTTTGTTGATTCCGAACACCTACTGGGCTCTAAAATGAATTAGTCATTCTTGCCATGGATTGGTTGACGGCACACCGGGTAGTCATTGATTGTGATCGTAGGAGGGTTACTGCTTACACACATGATGGTATTCGTATTACATTTCAGGGGGATAAGCATGATGCTTGACCTCGGGCTGTGTATGACTCTAGGTGGCACGTACGCTGATAGGTCGTTAAGTAGTTTTTACCGAGGACAAGGCAGATGTGGCTTGAGTCTACCGGTGGTATGTGAGCTCGAGGACGTTTTCCGTATTGCATTCCGGGATTACTCCCGGGGAGGATGTGACTTGGCCATCGGGAAGCCACACCCGGCACGCTGCCCATTTCTATGACTCGTGATAGATGTGGCGCCAAATAGTTACAGGAACTCAAGGTCCGTGATACGTGATTATTGATAAGGGTTTCTATGAGACTTGCGCACTTCACCTGGGTGTCTGCCTCGTTTGCTAAGAAAAAGGATAAGACCCTTCGATTGTGCATTAACTACCGACAATTGAATAGGGTGACGATCAAGAATTCGAGATCCTTTACCGAGGATTGATGATTTGTTTGATCAGTTGAGAGGGTGCTGGTGTGGGCCTAAGATATCCCACCCAGCTCATCGCTGAGAGAGTTGTGAGATGATATCCCTTAAGACGCGCGCGAAAGCCAGATGGGAATTGAAGTTCACGTTGATGCCTCCAGACAATAAATGCACCAAAGAATATTCATGGATCTATGCAGGGTATTCCACCCTACTAGACTCAAGCAAAGCCGTGGACGATATCTTGATATACTCTGAGATAGAGGAGGATCATGTTATAATTATAATTGTCGCCTTCCATACTCGAGAGACCATCGGCCACGCGGAATTCAGCAAGTGTGAATTTTAGCTTGTTATGTGAGATTTAATGGAGGTCGTGCTCATCAGCGTGGTCAAGAGTCCCAGAAGGCCGAGAGGTCATGAGAGCTGGGAGGGGCCGGGTCCTGGTTCTTTGAGATGCATTACTTGGGATTACTGATATTACAGGAGGTTCATTGAGGATTTCTCCCAGCTAGCAAAGACCTATGATCCAGCTGGCATCCTATGAGGTAAAGTTGTAGTGGAATGACTGTGAGGGGCATTCCAGAATTGAACGGAGGATTACTCAGCCTATTCGGTGAGTCCCGAAAGGGACAGGAGTACTTTGGCAGTCTGATGCTCAAGGAAGGACTGTGATGTGTTGATGCATCCAGAGGGCAGTGGCTATGCTCACGCGCTGAAGAATCACGAGCGCACTACCTCACATACACATGGGAGTCAAGGCCATCGTCTTTTCCTTGAAGATTTGGTGCCACTATCTATATAGGAACAAGATGAGCTTTCTCGCACCACAAAGTCCGAAGTATGCCTTACATGGGCTGTGACCTCAACACGAGGCAACGTAGATGGATGGAATATCTAGAGGATTATGACTTCACTTTGCATTACCATCTCGGTAAGGCAAACGTGGTGGCTGATGCACTTAGTCGAAAGTCACAGGAGTATTACTAGTATAGTTTCCTAGAGTAGCAGAGGATCAGATCAGGATACCATGTTACTACAATGACGCATGGAAGTTTAGTGGCTACGCCTTCCCTACTGAGCAATTTGATGAGTCAAAAAACTCATGAGATTTTTAATACATTTTTCTGAGTTTAAATGAGAATAATTGATGAGCTTAAAAGTCATCTATTTTCAGTCCATTTTTCTGATTGATTTTTATATAAAAAGACTGATTAATATGTAGAAATATGGAATATCTTCACCTAATTCACGGCAACAGAAATTGAAAAAGAAAGTAAAATGTGTAAAAATAGCGCGCACGTACATCGACAGAATGTGGTCAATAGTCGCAGCGAAGAGTAGCTATAAAAGGATTAAAGAATTTGATGTCATAAGCTTTGACAATCAAAATGCATCTTCGGTTAATTACAAAGTCCGGCCGCACTGAAGCATAACTAAAGACAAAGCGAGTCATGCGTGAAAGGAGCTCAAGGTAAAATAACCGCAAATTGATGAAGAAGAAGAATACGCCGCGACATCATTAAGAGGTTTTACAGACTTAACTCAAGATGAATATGATGCCTATTAACAAAAGAAGTCGCTGACAGAGCTAAAAAATGATCAACATTTAGGTCGCGAACATCGCTTCAAAGTTATGCGGTCGCGACTCTCAAAGATCGGGGCGGTAAATGTGGACATCAGTTTGCAAGGAAACTAATGGTCGCAACATCAGATGCACTAAAAAGAAGGTCGCGACAAGATCAAGCTGTCGCGACATCAACTACACAGAAGGGAAGTCGCGACATCATTCAAGCACGCTAACATTGGTAAGAAGAAGGTCGCGATAAACACCAAAGTTGTCGCGACATCAATTGTAAGACTTGCGTCTTACAACATCCAGGTCGCGATACCTACTGGCGCGAGTTATGTCGCTGACAACATCCGCCGTCGCGACATCAAATGCACATAGCTAAGGTCGCTGACGCCCTGCCGCCGCGACATCGCCTACACCAAAGACACGCCGCGACTCAAACAAAGACTCACATGACTAAAGACAACGTGAGGCGCGAGCAAGAATTGGCGTCACGGTCATCAACAACCAACAGGCTATTTGACCCGCAGTCCAAAAATATGCATCAACTATAGCCCAGACTTTAACCCTATAAATACGGTCATACCGAATGAACGCAACTCTTGGCGCATCAAGGATTCAAGTGTCGGCTGCCCTGTGATTTTTAATTTTCTTTATTTTCTTTCTTCGTTTTTTTTATTTTAGATTATTTTATTTATCCAAATTTGATTTGAATATCGTAGCGTAGTTGAACGTATTTATATTTCTTCAAATTACTGTCGTAGTTTGAATTCGCATAAATTTTTGATTTAACTACCGCTTCGATTTACAATGGTTTTCTTTGATCACAAGCCAATGTATGTAATCCAGTTGATTTAGAAACCCAGCCCCATTGAAATGACGCGGTCAAACGTAAATTATCTTTCCGTAATTTTATTCATTATATTGCTGAACTTCATTATAAATCTCTGACTACTGCCTTATGATTTCCGGAATTGATCCCAATGTCACTTCTTATACTCCATAACTGGTCGTCTAAAAGTTTCTGATTTTGTTCTCTGGCATGACACAGAAGTATCTCGAGAGTGATGAATAATTTCTAGAAGATATGGGAACCTATGATATTGATAGATCTAATGTGCTTCGTAATTAAATCGACATCCTCTCACTTGAAACCGAGAATGAGTCGAGTGAGTTATCAATTTAAGAATGCAGAGTTCGCCTCAATTCGAATCGTGAATTCAATCCCGCAGCACAGCACGCATCTAATCAAGGAAGAATGACTGTTTAATTTTGGAGGAAGAGGAACTAAAGATGGTGTAAACCCATGCAATGACTATACAAAGGAGCTTGTTTACAAACCATGTTATGGGTATGAAGCATTGGAAAGAAAATGTTCTAACAAGGCTACGCAGATTAAAAGTAGTTATCTAACCTAATCGTATTCGAGATAAACGGTAAAGGTGAGTGATGAACTGTGGTGGTTTGGAGAGATCCAGCTGCATTATCACATTCCTTGGACTAGTTTTAAAATCTGTGGTTCAGAAAGCAAAAATTACTATACAAGCTGTAGGAATTGATTATTCACAATAGCTTTATTTTCAATGTTCTCTTTACAGATAACTGTTCAATCTAAATTTGTCATTTCATTATTTCAAAGAGTCATTCATTTGTTATTCATTCATATTATTTTAGGTTTTCATTATTTCAAGGTTTTAATCTAATATCTAAATTGTCCATTATAGTCCAAATAGTATGTAGCTCGAGAAGTTGGGGTAGTTGATTGAAAATTCTCGAGATCTCTGTGGGATCGAGCATCCGACTTAAATCCAATTTACTACTTGTCGACCCGTGCACTTGGCAAGATAACGGATGAAAAACCACTAAGAAACAATTTACCCAATTGGAAACAATCTTCGAACTAATCAAAGAAGCAGACATATACGGCCAACAAGTTTTATGGCGCCTATTGCCGGGATTAGACAATAGTCTGGCGATGTTATAAATTTGTACATGTCTGTTGGTCTGGTCAACAAGTTTTATGGCACCGTTGTCGGGGATCGAAAGAATTTGGTAGATCAATATTCTGACAAAATAAGGAAATACTAATTTGGACATTTAAAAGAAAAAGAACACTGATCTGATTACAGCAGATACTGAACTAGAAAGAACACTAAGAAGCTTGAGAAAGGCTTAAAAGATCGAAAACCCGCCTATGACGTATGAAAGGCCGCACTGTGATCGAAAAGACACGCTGTTCTGTATGGCCTCCAATCACTGATACAATGGAGGACTTTTAGAGACTTATTATTCATGATGAATACTCAAGAATCGCATGTACTCTCAGTGGATGCAAATAATTTTGAACTAAAGATCGACATAATGGTTCAAGAACAACAGCTTACATCGGGTCATCCCACGTAAGACCTAAATGAGCATCCTCAAAGGTTTCGAATGGCAAACACAAGAAAGTTGAATGAGGTGAGACCGTGAGGTCATTAAATTGCATTTATTTCCATTTTCTTCTAAGAGATACGCGAGCTACATGGTATGAATACCACCATATGGTTCATGATACTTGGGAGGAGCCAGAAGCCTATCTGGGTAGGATTCTTCCCCATCACTCACCTCGTAGAGACGGAGGTATAATCATGGTTCCGGCAGGGGAAGACGAGAGCCTTTATGGCATGGGAGAGATTCAAAAGGTTGTCGAAAAGATGTCCGATGCATGGATAGACTTTGAAGACCCGATGGATATAGGTGGTCATGCCTGAATAGATACATTTAGTGTGATGATTACAAGTCAGCGCTGGAGCATTCAAACGAAGAGCCGAAGAGGCAAGAGATATGATTGAGGATCCGGCTAAATGCAATATGAAAGCTCCATCAGAGTTTTTCAAAAGTAATCAAGCAGAGGAAGAGGAGTCATGGAGCCGGAGCAAGACGACACCCATGGAGGCAGTTAGATGCCATCATGCATAGAATGGACAAGCAAGAGAGGAAGATGCACACTGCTCAGCAAATAGGAGCAATGAGAGGGAACTATCAGAGGAAGTGATGAGGCTCAGACTGAAGAACTGCTTTTATGATGCCGAGGAGGTTAAGTACTGGGAGAGCTAAGAAGTTATCAAGCTCAAAACCAATCATAACCTTCCGGAAGACACTATCATCCGCCAAAGACTGAGGAACTATGAAAATTTTTCATATGGTGGAGGGGCCTCACAAGGCCAAAGGCATGAACAAAGATCCTCAAGAAGGATATCAAAGAACCACCAAGGTTCCAACAGCAGCAGCAAGGATAAGGAAGCAGAAATGAATATCAAGGTCAGAGAAGAGCCCCACCATTT
>JAEQBH010009508.1:0-105984 GCA_016808115.1 Tetrastigma voinierianum | reverse complement strand
TAGTCTTGTTCATCAGGCTCTCTGCAAAGTAAAACAAAAGTTGTGCCTTTTTTAGCGATTCTAACTCGTCCCACATCGGAAATAAATAAAAGGAAATAAATATTTAAAATTCATAGGCTAGAAGATTGATATTGCCGAGCCTCGTAACGTGGGCTTGTAACTCGAATGAGGGCCATAATGTGGTTGGAGATTGGTTTCTTTGAGCAGGTAGGGCTTGATGGGGGCCAAATCATCTGGTTTGCCCGTTCCAAGTAAGGAGTCAAACTTGGCGGTCCTCTCCACTCTCGAAAGAGAGTGGGCCTGGCTTTCAAGTTTCTAAAGTTGGAGGAAGGAAACTCTTTTCTCTCTCTTCGGTGGAAGGATTACAAACCGGAACCCCTCAAGCCGGATCATCTGGTTTGCCCATTCCAAATAGGGAGTTGAGCTTGGCAGCCCTCTTGAAAGAGAGTAGGCTTCCAAGTTCCTAAAGTTGGAGGAAACACTTCTCGCTCTTCGATGGAATGATTACAGACCGGAACCCCTCAAGCTTGATCATCTGGTTTGCCCCGTCCAAGTAGGGAGTTAGGCTTGGCGGCCTGGGCCCGGGCCTTCAAGTTCCTAAAGTGGTGGAGGACACCGCTCAAATGAGATCGGTTTCACAAGACACGCCACCCTCCTCGGGCCTCTTCGTGGAAGATCAAACCGAAACCCCCACTCTCAATCCAACAACTACATTTTGGGCCCTAATGACGCCTAATGAGATTTTTTTATCCTCACATCTCTTTGTTTTTTATTGTGCTTTAAAAAGTAAAAAACTAGTTTTGTGAATATTTTGAAAAAAAAGTATTTGTTTTTTAAAAATGAATTATTTTTACTTTAAACTCACTTTGTCTCACACCACCTCAACTTATCATGATTATTTTTAATATTAAATAAAATTACTTTTTTTTTTCATATTTGACATTATATTTATGTGATATTTATTTAGTTAGTGGTTGTATTTTTAATAGAAGCACATTTTTTAAAAAATAGAGTAAGAATATGAAAATTTCTCTATCTATTTATTTAGCTTGGCTTATCAATATATAAACCAAGTTAATTGTCACACCCCCACCCCTTACTAGCAAAGCAGCCGGCTAATTTCACCCTTACCAAGAAAGGTAAATGTTAGAGAATCCTGTGAAGAGAAGCCATGTTGTCACGAACTCGTATAATTTTTCTTTTCTAACCTGTGATTTTATAAAATTTCTAAGAAGATAACAAATTGTGATACATGATATATCCCAAACTCAGATATACGCTTTACACTTTCCAAAATATGGCACCAACACACCCTTCCAAAGAGCCTGTGCTCATCGTGATTTTCACAAAACAAAACTATGTATCGCAGACCTAAGAAAATTTCGATTTTCTTAAAAAGGTAAACGGTAATTTCGGGTAAAATTCAAATTTTTCATATCTCGGATGACAAAACGATTTAAATTGCTGGAATCGCTCGCCAAATCTAACTACTACATCGACCCGAGACGCTTAATTTCACGCTTTTCGAGGCACCGAGTGTCGAAAGTGCCGTGAACGGTTTGAGAGACATGTGATGTGACAAGTCACTCTATTACATGTACTCTTGTGAAGGCGTTGCAAGATTAGAGAGATAATGGAAATGGACGGTCTAGATAGTGCTGCTGCCAAAAATCAAGAAGAGGGTATGCGAGGAATTTTGAATTGTTAATTGAATAAGACAAAACATGAATAGTTATCTTCTCAAATGGAAAGGAGAAAACGTCCAGGATGAAGCAGAAAACGTGTAAGACCAGATAAATTCCAATTTCTGGAATAAGGGCAAAAATCGTACTGACATAAATTGTAATTTCTGCTAAAAATCCGTAATTAATTTCAGACTGGATGAAGAAATGGATTTAACCGCTGGAATCGCTTCTCGCAAATCTAGCTAGCACGCAAAATTTTATTTGCACTCGAGATACAGCTTGAGTTTCCATACGCTTTTCGAGGCACGCGCGTTCGTGTCGAAAATGATTTTCGGCGCGCATTTAATGTCACATATAATACGCACTATGTGCCATAAGTGGTATGAGTAGAGAAATGATGAAAATGGACGGCCGAGATAGAGCCGAATGTCAAAACTGGGAAAAGAATGACGAAATGGTCTTTTTTGAAATTGATTTAAGTTAGATAAGGACAAATTAATAAATAGTGCTTCTTCTCCAATTAAAGGCTAAGGGATGCAGTGGGCTAGACGGGATTTTTGGGAGCAGCAGATTTTCCATTTTGTTTTAGAGAGAGAGCCACTTATCTCTAGTTTTCCTACAACCACCGCCAGCCTTTCGTGGATATGAGAACTGCTATACGCAGAGGGCTTCTGCGTGGTACTGATTTAGTGGAGTTTTCTTCAAACTCCTTGAGGTAGGATTTTCCCCCTACTTGAGTTTTATTCCCATTTTAGGTGTTTTGTCGATGTTTGAGTCGAATGAGGCTATGAGGGGCCGTCTGATCGGTCCCAAACCTTGGGACCGAATTGATATAATTTTTGAAACAAAGATTGGAGCAGCCGTGTGTGGGTACGGGCTGTTGGGTGCATTTTGTGATAATTTGTGCATTAAATGTTTGCTTGATATGCATTGGCCGGGAATGGCCGTGAATTGCGTTCACTGTTGAATCGGTTGATTTAGATTTTTCGAATAGTAACCGAGGTTTCACTATTCCTCGAAATAGTTGTTCTCAAAATATATTTTTGAAAATATTTTTGGTACATGCTTGGCCGAAAGGATTTTAAATTAAATTGCTCGTGTTTGGATCATTAGCCCAAGTGAGCTAATTTTGATGTATGAGTTGTAAAATTCATATAACATGATCAGCGATTTGAATTATGCGTAGTATATTCATGTTTATATATTCACATGTGATTGGGATCAGATTGAACTCAGATACATGCATTCCATAATGACCGGAACAATTCTAGGATTATAAGAGTGAGTGCATGAGATGAGTCTAGAGAAAATCTGCCTCGAGGGGCGGTCTAAAAACACACTACCGGTGTGTCCAAATTTAAAATATCAATCGCCGAGCGCCCAATTGATATTCATCGAGGGTAGTCCATAAACAACAATATATCAATCGCCGGAGCGGCCCAATTGATATATATATATATACATCGGAGGGTTGTCCACAAATAAAACAATAATTTCTATACAAGGCTTAGGCGAGTGTGAGAGAGCTCAAGAGTGACTCCTGATCCTGAGTTAGTCATGTAGACATTCAAGCAGATCATGCATTCGCTTGAATGCGGTTTAAATCGAACATCAAATACACTTGGGGCTACGAAGAGTTTCACTTGTGCAATATTCTCACCAAGATTAGCTCACTCCTGGGCCGTGGACCCCCTTTATTTTGCTGCATGTGAGCGTGCGAGGGACTAGCTGCCCTAGAGGTCGATTAGAAGAAAAGCTTGACAGGGCTGCTTTGACGATATTTACATGTATTAGAATTTGAGTATTTTAATATATGTTGTATAAGAGTAAAACATTTGAACTCTTGTAAACTATCAGAGATATAGTTGATCTATAGTTGGTATGTATATCGAGCATTGTTTATGGGCCCAAGTGGCCGTATTACTCATGTGATTGATATATCGATTATATTGCAATCACTGGGACAGATATGCAGTATCAGATTCGGGCAGAGCTCCCTGCATAAAGAGACTCGCTCGATTCATGGCGTCGGTAACCCGACATCCACTTGTATTCAAAGGTTTAACGGGTAGTCAACGGACTCCCGGACGGGCCACAAAATGGCGTGAGCTTGAGTTTTTGAAACCCAGAGAGAGAGAGAGCTCATTCTCTCTGACAAGATTCACCGTCGCTTTTCGATGAGCAAAAAGTAAAGTCAAGCCACATGCTTATGCTACTCATGACACCGGATGAGCGAGTTCCTACAACCTCCAAAGAGGTAGGAATTTTCCTACTTGGTTTATTCTTTGGCTAAGAGCCATGTTTATGGGTTAGTGATATTACGAGGTTTGATTTAGTCACAGAATCTCGGCCTCAAAACCTTGAACTGAAAGTGGAGAAAATCTCAATTTATGGTTTGAAACAAGAATCTGCAGGTTTCACTGCTCATACGAATAGTGACTTGATTTTCTTGGTGTGAAAATGTGTTTGTAAGTGATTCAAAATGAATTGCTTCGTGGTTTGCTAATCAAATTTTACGAAGTTAATTTGGATTATTGATGAAAATTGAATATGCAAGACCCGAAATTCCAATTTCTAGGAAAAAGGAAAATCGTATTTTCGTTACAAATTGTAATTTTGCTAAAAATCAAATTTATTCTCCGATCTCTTGATGGCTAAACGGATTTCACCATTGACCGCCTCGCGAAATCTAGCTAGTACGTCGAATTTCGTCGAATTCGAGATACGGAGTTGGTACATTTTTTGAGGCATCGCGCTTCGGGTGCCGTAAAACGATTTCATGCGACAAAGTCAAGATATGCAACACGACTGCGTGCTATGTGGCATGAGTAGAGAAACGACAAAACCCACCAATCGGTGATAGTGTCGACGTCAAACTGGAAAAGAACGCGATAAAATTGGCCATTTTGAATTTGATTAAATGATAATGAGACAAAACACTAATAGCCGCCGTTTCTTACAAACGGAAAATGGCAGCCAAAACGCGGGGAGTAGGGGATGCAAGAGAGAGAACGCCCACCTTCTCTAGGATCGCAGGAGATCCGACCGCCGGAATTCTTCTGGGCAAGAAGGAAAGCTGGATTCACGCGGCAGTGACAACGCTGCGGGCACTTGCTGAGTTTTGACAAACTCCGTGAGGTAGGGGTTTCTCCTACTCTGGGTTTTAGGCTTTATTTAAGTACTTTGTTAATGTTTGAGTTGAAACGAGGCCGTGAGGTTGCTTGATCTGGCTCCAAATCTCGAACCGAGGTGTTGGATTTTTGAAATTCCATGTGACAAAACAGACCCGTCCATAGCCGACTAAGGTTAGTCAGGCACCATGTGTTAATGTGTGCTTTGATGTGAAAGCGTAGAATGGTTGTGGAAAGTCGGGTTCACTAAGGAACCGATGATCAGGATTTGCCGAGAATAAGAACTGAGGGTTTCTACTATTCTTTATAATAGTGTTCCAGCAAAATAATTTGTGTGAAATAATGTGTTTAGTCGAGTAATTCAAGTTGAATCGCTGTTTGATCATTAGCCCATGTGAGCTAATTTTGATGTATGGAAATGTGAAATTACATAACATGCTCGCGCGATTTAAATTGGCAGTATATGCATGATTATATATTTCCATGTGTTATCGAATCAATGGAATTGGCATCATGCATCTCCATATGCATCGGGGGGCACCTAAGACAACAGGAGTGAGTGCATGAGGTGATTCGAGAGAATGGCTCGGAGGGTTGTCTAAAATACAAATGACGGAGGGTAGTCCATATAAAAATAAAATATCAATCATTTGAGTCGGCCCAATTGATATATACATCGGAGGGCAGCCCGTACATAATATCGATCGCTCTGAGATGGCCCAATTGATATATCCATCGAGGGTTGTCCACAAACAACAAAACTAAGGGTTCCCTGGCACGTGGCTTAGGCGGGGCGTGAGGAGCTCTGAGGACTCCTGGGTACGAGATGACTGGGCTATAGACATTCAAGTAGGATCGCACATTTTACTGAATGTATGTTTTCACCAGCATTGCATATGCACTTAGGTGGAGAGTAGCCCACTTAGGTGATTCCACTACGAACATTAGCCTACTCCCGTCGAGGGATATTATTTTGCAAAGGGCTGTGGAGCGCACGAGAGACTGTCATTATAGAGGCCGCGTGAAGAAAGCTTGATTGTGGCTTGGTTTTGTGATGTATACATGCATTAGGATTTTAGAATTTTAATATATGTTGTATGAGTCATTTATTAACTCTTGAAACTATTGATATAGTTGATACATATATATTGTGATGAGTATTGGCTTATGGGCCCAAGAGGCCGTTTTACTCATGTGAATGTTGATCGGGGATGTGTGATGTATTCGGGGTAGAGCTCCCGTACAAAGGAGACTCGCCCGATTCTCAGAAGATGGCCGGTCACCCGACATTCACGAAGTTTCGCTGACGGCAGTCAAACGGACCCGGGATTTGGGGCGTCGCTGGTATCGAGCTTAGGTGCACGAATACCTGTGGAGCTCCTGCTCAGCCAATACCACTGGGTGGTTTTATGTTCGGTTTAGGCATGATAATATTACCTAGGAAATCACAGGAATAGAAATAATCGTATGTGCCGGTGTTTGATGCGTGATCGCGTGTATAACATGAGCTGTATGTTATGTGAATGATGTTTATACATGGTTTGTGATATGTTATGATGTCTGGGGTGCTTAGGTAATTAGCACTTATTATGTCGAAAACAAATCTTAGGAGTTTACAAAGGTGTAAATCTGAAAATGAAATAAATTGTAATCAATTTAATTTGTTTATTGGATGACAAATAGAATTTTTAATAAAATTTTAAGGTGTTAGAATATTTTGAGAGCTACAAAGGAGTAAAACTCGAAAAAGGAAACCAAATGAAATAAATTATGTTCAATTTATTTGGTTTGTAGGATAAATGTAATTTTTAATAAAATTTTAAGGTTGAACACAGGTTTAGTGTTGGATCATGAGGTTTTGAGAAAATTTTTAGACAACATGGTCCAGAATAAAAAGAAAAATAAATAAAATAAATTTTATGATTTTATTTGGTTTACAGGTGAAGCAAATATTTTTCTAAGGTTTTACAAGTTGTAAAATTGAAGAAAAGTGAATAAAATAAATTTTTATAAATTTATTTGAGTGTTTTGGAAATGAGAAAAAAAAAATTATTATGAATATGTGTTTTTTTTAGGGTATTTCCAATAGCTGGAAATGATTGAAAAAAAAATGAAGAATGAAAAAAAAAACGAAAAAAAAAAAAATGTTGGTGCAGAAATTTGGAATGGGCTACTGCCCAATTGTATTGCAAAAAGAAAGAGTTTTGTATTGCAATACAATCAGTGTATTGCAAGTTGGAAAAGCTTGAGTAGGCCGGATAGAATTGTATCACAGGGCCGGGAGGATCAATGGGTTGATTTTGTGTCACAATACATTTCACGACAGATCGAGGTCAGAATTGTATTGCAATAGGAAAAAATCGCATTGCAACAAAGGTCAGTCATTAAGGAAAAAAAATTGTATTGCAAGGTCGGGTATTGTATTGCAATGTGAGGTAGCCGGGTCAGGACATCAACGTGAATACATCGCTGCATATGACATGCAAAGGATTGAAGAGGTGAGCCTCGCATCAGCCACGACATACCAGTAGCGCGTGCGACGCTCGGTCACGATATGGACATTAGGCGTTGAGACACCGACGTGGCAAGGCGCAGGGCGAGCACGTGAGCGCCATGCACGGCAAACAGGCGCCATGATGCGGTCGTGCAGTTCGCGATACGGCCGGGTCTCGCCACGGCTACCTACGCAACACGACGCCGGGGGTGCTACGACACGGCCAGAGGCGCGTCGGGCGTGCCCAGGCGCGACTGGTGCGCAATGGCCAGAGGCCGCGGTACTGCGTAATTTGACGCTTTTTACTCAAGAGATCGCTCTCGAAGCCAATTTTTTTGATACTATTCATGAACCCGCTCAAGAACACTGCTTCATCGTGAAAAAATTTGGAATTTTTTTTTAAAAATATTTAATTAAATAAAATAAAATAAAATAAAATTGTAACAAAATTTTCGGTAATAAATTTTCAAAAATGAAATTTTTGTTGATAAAATAAGTTAAGGAATGGGAGCATCGATTGGTTCCCAGATTAATTGTGAAATGCAAGGACAATGTGTATACACTGATTGGTGTATGAATAGTGTCTCGGGGTCAGATGCATATGCCTTAGAGATAATCGTATTGAGAATTAACTTGCCATTGAACTCAGAGTAGATGGCTAGTCGAGGATAAGGACGAGATGCTTCCCAAGAGGTGACCGGGTTAGACACCACCAGTTGTTTGATCGCCAGCCTTGTTGAGGCTGTGAGGTATTGCGCTACGCTTATCGCATTTGTGCTAGCGTGAAGAGGTAGTCGCGGGAGGTCCTAGTAACCTCCAAAGGTTTAGGGCACATCATCCTCCGACATTCACAGGTAGAGGTCCGTTTCGGCCGACCATTGGTTCACATAGACGGTAAAGGTGTTAGGGGCGCGGATTGCCTCCGACACTACCAGGATTAGACTACCGTCTCCAAAGTAGAGAGTAAGGCCTAAATATGGTGGAAATGGGCAAGGACTCCTAAGAGACCTTAGAGGAGCCTTTATAGGCGTGAGTTCTCCTCGGGATTAGGCGAGAATAGGTATGATATGCTCAGCTTGGCAGTTGAAGATCTCGGGACTCTACTTACTGACTCGAGACCACGGATGAAGTCGAGTTCGATGTCATCCTCGGTGATGACTCGCCAATGTACCTTGCTGCAGGATTTGCTTATCGATCATGAAGGTAGGAGGACACCGCCACACGCAGGATCGCACTCGACGGCATTTCATGCACGTTGCTGGTGTTTCATTTCAGACAAAGATAACAGCCCAGTGTCGACGCTAGCAGTCAAGCAGCGAGCCTTACTCAGAGGACGAGAGAGACCAGACTTAGATCTACCTCTATAATTCGAGTATGTGGATGTTTTTTCGTGTATTTTCGAGCTACCCTGACTACCTCCATGCAGGGTCGTGGACCGTATCTAGTTACACTTCGGGTACTTCACTCATCTCTATGACTCCGCATGTGATGGCACTAATGAGTCAGCAGGAACCCGCAGTCCAGCTATTGCAGGAGCTCATTGACGGCTTGTTTATCGCATCAAGCACTTCACCATGGGGCTCCTGCCATTTGCGAAGAAGAAAGGCAAGACCTTCCTCGATCAGGTATCGACTACGGTAGTCGAATGTGGTTACGACCAAATCGGTACCCATTACCTAGGATCGATGATTTATGACCAAATGAGGAGCCGAGTATACCTGTAAGATAGACCTTCGTGACCGTTACCATCACCGAGGGTTAGGGAGACGATATCCTCAAGACAGCTTAGGACGCGGTTATGGGCACTTTGAGTTTACGGTGATGCCTCTTGATCACTTGACGCGCCAATGATATCCACGGATCTCACGATGTATATTCCAACCCTATCTAGATCGCTTTGTCGTAGTCTTCGTGGGATATTTTGATCTACCCCGCCGCAGTGGGAGCATGAGATAACTCGAGACGCCATACATCGAGATCATCACGGCCACCCAAGTTTAGTAAGTGTGAGTTTGGGCTATCGAGGTGAGATTTTCGGGACATCGCGGTGTCGCGATCAGCGCGGTCGCTGAATTCCAGAGAAGGTTGAGGCCGTGATGAGTCAGAGAGACCAATGTCAACTGCGAGATACGAGCTTGGGATTAGATGGGTATACAGAGATCTAGAACGTACGGGGTTGTCCATCTGGCAGGATCGTGAAGACTTCGCCACGTGGACATGGACTCCATGGTCAGACGGCTCGACCATGCAGAGAGAGATCAAGGATGCCTGAGCACGGATGCGGTGTTGGTGGTAGCAAGAGAGAGGATCAGCCTTCTTCTAGTTCTGGGAAAGTAGGTAGAAGACTTCTCGTCTACACGAGTTTCGTGACCGTGGCCAGGATCGGGTATGTGAGACGGATTGCCCTGCAGACGTGGATCCTGGTGGACTTCAGACGTAGTCCCAAGCTTAGTCAGAACAGAGAGACATCTGCTCATTCCTCCATACCCTAATACGGGTTAGAGGAACTAGCTGGGCCAAGTTATACAAGCACCTTGGTCACGGAGAAAGCCAGGGGCCAGATGCTGGCCAAAGTCGTGATGATCGTAGCTAAGTGCCAGCCGAAGAGCCGGAGCGCTGACTTAGTGGTGGCAAAATTTTATCAGTTGTTGATGTCGTTGATATGGATGAGTTGGATACCATCGGGTTGTCGCACTGACCTTAGCCGAAGGCGCACCCGAAGGTGTTTCGGATTCGGGGCTTAGAGGTTAAGGCTCTAGAGAAGCCGTGTATGATGTTCTTCCCTAGGATGTGGGTGAGCAGACCGACAGGTCGGGATTATGAGTGAGAGATCTCAGATTCGCCGCGGTAACCCGATCGCGTCACAAGAGAGCATTATTGGCGTTCGTAGCACGCATCGCGCCTTAGTCATGTGTGCACCGGCATACTATTCACCACTTAAAGTGGAGCAAGTGGGTCGAGTTTCCTGGTTCTTTAGGACTACGTCCCAATGAAGACTCCTATAGTTCGACCAGAAATGAAGAGTAATTAAAGTGTGTCAAGTAAAGCAAAAGGGGGTCGTTAATCCCCAAGGTGAGAATCCCGGAGTTGGGGTGTAAGAGACCCAGGAGATATCCCGAAATTTGCAGAATGTAAGAGGCTCAAGTAATAAGAGTTGTTAATCTAGATGAAAACACATGGTCAAGTTATCACATAGACTAGAGTCGAAAGCAGATAGGAGCCTGGAGACTCGAGATTTGATACCCCTTCGCAATCAGATTGCGTTATCGAAAGCCGGCAAGGGCTCGTATATGGATGCTGGTCTACGATACGGACTAGGTTGATTGGCCCATTGGATTGTCAACGATTGTGACCTTGGGAAGGTCGCTATACACAAAGTAAAGGTCATGGTGTGGTTACACGTCAGGTGGATTATATACAGTGTTAGAGACATGTCAGCGAGCATACGCCCCAATAGTAAGGGCAGAGGAGCACTGTCTTTAGCGGAATTCCGCCTACAACAATAGTTATCAAAGTGCATACGCATGACACCATACGAGGTACTGTATGGAAGGCCATGGTGGTCACCGTTAGTGTTGGACCGAGGTGGAGAGAGCTCCATCACTAGTCCCCGATATGATTGGGAGCATCCCAAAGAAAACAGTTTGACATTTACTGCCTTCACGGCCAGAAATGCGTAAGAGCGCTTGGAGGCCGATGCGACGTTTAATCTCTTAGAGTTCGAGGTCAGATCACGCCTTCTTGAAGGTGATGCCTAAGATTAGTAGGTCAGGTTCGTAAGCGAGAAACTTATCGAGGTTTATTGACCTTTCAGATATCTGGTGAGGTAGGCAATCGCTGTGTACCTACATGCGCGTACTCGCCTGATGTCGTGTCCACAAGGTTTTCTACGCTCCATGTTCGAAGTATACCTGCATCAAGCCATGTGGTGGATTGGGATAGATTATGCCACATCAAGGACTCATGGAGGAGGGACTAGTGTGCATTTCGATAGCCGTGGATCGTGGCGTTTTGTGACGCAAAATCGCGAGGCTAGTAAGGGTGCGCGGCGGAACTATGGATGGAGGAGTCAACGGGAGCGAGGACACGACGCTACCTATCCCTTCATATGACGCATGACGTATTACTGCTAAGATTTAAAATGATCGCTATATGCATGGTAGAATGCACGCGTAGATATGCATGATTGTGATTGTTTAGAACTGACAAATTATATGAATGTAAGATCCAGAAAATTCATCTTCGAAAGGCAAAATCACTTCGGAATATAAAATTATAATTTTACTAAAATCCAATTATTCTTCCGATCCTTTGATGACAACGGTGGCTTCACCGCCAACGCCTACAATTCATGCACGCCAATCGCCACTTAGATAACCGAGTTAACGTTAGAGGGCATCGTTTGCACGGCAATTTCATGGAAAAACATATATAATATTATCACAAAAACATAAGGTATGAGGAGAAACGATAAAAAACTGACGATCAGATAGAGTCAGAACGTCAACCGGGAAGAAGGACAAAATAATACTTGAATCTGATTAAAACGAGTAATGCGAGATAAAACATCCGGTTATATCGTTCTTATAAATGGAAAAAAAGGAGCCAAACGCGGGAGAGGGATGCAAGAGCTACTTTTTATGGTTTAATGAGAGAACGCTCCACTTATATCTAATGATCGTAGTAAGATCCGGACCGCCTAATTCTTCAAAGGCATGGTTGTTCTACGAGACGAGACAACGCTACACTGGTTTCTTGGAGTTTTGACAAACTCCACAGGGCTTCTCCCCCTACTTCTGGGTTTAGTCTTTATTTAAGTACTTTGTTAATGTTTGAGCTGGAAGAGTCAAAGCTGAAGATCGTTCTAAATCTTAAACCGAGAGAAGATCTTAACCATGGACAGTCCGTGATCGCCCACGGGCTGAATTGGGCTGCTAGTTGTGCAATTATGTGTTAATGTGTGCTTTGATGTGAAAAAGGCTGTGAAACGGGCCTTGAGTTTCTGTTCACTGTTGAACCGATGATCGTGATTTGCCGAATAAGACCGAGGGTTTCACTATTATTCCCGAGAATAGTGTCTACAAAATAATTCTGTGTGAAATAATGTGTCATCGAGTAATCTCAAGCTGAATCTGGCCGTGTTTGATCATTCACCCACATGTGAGCTAATTCTCATGTATGGAAATGCGTGAAATTATATAACATGCTCAGGATTTAAATTACGTGGAGTATACGATGATTATATATTCACTAAAATGAATTGCATCATGCATTCCATATTCAATGTGCACCCTGTGACGATAGGGAGTGAGTGCATGAGGTGATTCCTTGAGAGAATGGTTTCGAGGGTCTAAAAATAATAATGATCGAGGGTAGTCCATATAAAAAATAAAGACACCGCCTGAGTCACCCCCAATTGATATACATCGGAGGGTAGTCCATACACAATATCAATCGTCAGAGACGGCCCAATTGATATGTCCATCGGAGGATTGTCCACAAACAAATAAAAATAAGAGTTCTCATACGTGGCTTAGGCAAGTGCGAGGAGCTCATGAGGACTCTGGGTAATAAGATGATCGCTTAGACATTCAAGTAGGATCACGCATTTACTTGAATGTATGTTTTCATTGGAGCATTGCACATGCACTTAGGTGGAGAGTAGCCCACTTAGGGTGATTCCACTACTGAGCATTAGTTCACCCTGTCGAGGGATATTATTTTACAGGTACAGGGAGCGCACGAGGAGACGGTTCGTCATAGAGGTCGCTTTAGAAGAAAGCCGGATTGTGGCTTTGGTTTTGTGATGTACATGTATTAGAATTTTAGAATTTTAATATATGTTGTATAAGAGTCATTTATTAACTCTGAAACTATTGGATATAGTTGATACATGGTATATTGTGATGAGTATTATTTATAAAGCTCAAGAGGCCGTTTTTATTCATGTGAATGTTGATCAGATGGTGTGATGTATTTGGTAGAGCTCCCACAAAGCTGAGACTCGCCCATTTTTGTGAAGAGAGATGTCGTCACCCGACATTCACGAAGCTTCAGGGGTTGACGGTAGTCAACCCGAATTCCCCGGATTCGGGGCGCTTACAAATAACATGATTGGCTGTGGAGTAAATTATGTTAATATATGCATGTGAATTGTATTGAAGCATAAATTATTTGAATTGGCATAATGCATTCCATATGCAATCGGAGCGCCTAGAATATTAGGTGTGAGTGCATGACATGAAATGAAACAAAATAAAATGTTTTGCAAAGGGAATTTCACTAAGATTTTCCGAGAATCGCTATTGAGATTGTCCAACAATTCACGTCGGAAGGGCCTATGAATTGTTTCGGAGGGTTATCCAACATGATTCGCCTGAGGGTTGTCCAATATTTTACCGAAACTCGGTAGTGTGTTTTCAAGAACAAATAGCTTTTGTTTTGAAATCGGATATTTTACTCGCATTCTGGCCAGCATATGTGAGGGAGCTTCAAGTGAGGACTCTGGATACGGGTCTGGGCATGCAGACATTCGAGTAGGTTCATGAAATTGCTTGAATGTGATTATTTGCCATAACATGTGCACTTAGGTGGGGAGTAACCCATGTAGGAAATTATTCTACTGGGCTTTGCTCACCCTGTCGAGGGATCACTACTGCAATGTGAGCACGGCGGCACTCACTGTAGGCCACGTGAGTCAAGAAAGCCGATCAGGGCTTTTGATATTGTTGTATACATGTATTAAAATTCTAAGGTTACTATATGTTGTATAAGAGTAATTTATTAACTCTTGAACTATGGTGTATAGTTGGTGTATTTTGTGAGTATTGATGCAGGGGCCTATGTGGCCATTATTTTACTCCGTATGAACCCTATGTGGTCATTGCTGGATTATCGATAGGTTTTGCACCTCAGAGCTCCCCGACAAAAGGAGAGCACTCCGCCTACTGCAGATGTGTCAGGTTACCCGACATCCACGAATATTCAAGGGTTGACGGTCATTAACCCAACCCCTTGCCAAGGCCATACCTGGTATCGTAGCCTAGCTTATAAATATCTGTGAGCTTAGTATCACTAAGTTAGGTAGCGACACGGTGACTCTTGATGTACACGGGTTAGATCACGATCCCTTGTGCACTACGATTGCTAGTGACGGTGATTGTGTTATGAATTATTGAATCAGGCGCTTGGTGAATTAGCACAGAAATATGTCAACAATTGTGTCGTAGAAAATGTAACCTTAGGTGTTCGAGAAATTTTGGACAAAATGGTTCAGAATTGAACTAAAAAATAAATTATGAGAAGAAAATTTTTTTCTAAGGTTTTACAGTGTGTAAAATTGGAAGAAAATGAATAAAATAAATTTTTTAATAAATTTATTTGGTTATACCGAAAAATGAAAAAAAAAATATATATATATATATATATATATATATATATATATATATATATATATATATATATATATATATATATATATATATATATATATATATATATAATATATATTTTTTCGGGTGGTTTGAAGAATGGAACAATGAAAAAATAAAATAAAATAAATAAATAAAATAAAATAAATCTTTTAAAATGAAATTTTCTAAAATGAAATTATTTTGTTGCTTATGATTTAATATATGAAATTATGGCCTTGCATTACCTATGAAATGTATGGACATTGTGTATGAAATGTCACGATGTGCATAGTAATCCTAATGCGGTTTATGCCTGCAGATAATCGCATTAGAATTTAACTTGTCATTTGACATGTGTAGATGCCATCAAGGTGAGGACGAGGTCGTTCACGAGGTGCTGTGCCAAGCACCACTCAAGTGGTTTGACCGCCAGGTTTTTGTTGAGGCTTTAGGTACGCGTCATATTTATTGCACAGCGCTGCAAGAAATCAAATTGTGGAGGTCCGAGAGTAACTTCCAGAGGTTTAGGCACATCATCCGACATTCACATGGGGAGGATTCATGTAAGGCATCACTTGGTCTGTATGTAGGTCTTAGGAAGGTGTTATAGGTCATGAGATTACCCGACACGATCAGATTAGACTAACCGTGGTTCCGCCCCAGTAGGGGCGAGGGCCCAAGTATGGTGGGAATCAAGCAAAGACTCTGTAGAGACCTGTAGAGGCAATGACATGGGTAGAGTTCCGTGAGCCGTGCTCATGGGTAAGTATTTTCTGATAATCGGCTCACGCTAAGGCTCGTGGAGTTCCTAGGAGCCAAGCAAGGGACGATGACCGTGATGGAGTATGTGGCTAGATCTACTCGAGCTAAATTCTCGCTTTACTGATGACTACGTGGCCATAGATATGGCCAAAGTCGAGATTCGAATGTTGTCCATCTCTGGGCAGGATTGTCGCCTCGCCACAGGATATGGACTCCATGGTCGACAACTCCCGACCATAGAGAGAGAGGATCAGGATGCCCTGAAAGCACTCCTGACGCGGTGTTAGTAGCAAGAGGAATGAGAGTCACTTCTCTTCCGGGCTCGGGAAAGAAGCATAGTGGCTTCAGTTCACGTTGGTTGTATTACACATCCGCCAGTGGATGTGATCAGTGGTTGGCGGTCAGCCGGGAGATGGTGTGCTATCACAAAGAGCTGACACAATGGCGAGATCATTCCTCAAAGACAAGGATCCCAAGGTTTCGGGACAAATGCAACCCACACAGAGGACAAAGAGAGATACAGACATTCCTCCACACTCCCAAGATGTGCCGCAGGGGCCAAGATTAGTTTCGTGGAGCCTACGGCACCCCTACACAGTGCAGCCAGAGAGGCCAAAAGTTGCGCCGAGGCGGCAGGATCGAGGCCCATGCGTGGACGAAGGGTTCAGGGGCATGTCTACGACATCACACCACCTGCTGAGTTAGTAGATCAGCCAATATATTGGTGGTATCGTTGCTATCTCGCCTAAGTGGCAAGAGTGTTATTTGATTATGAAAGGCCACATTCATTCATTGTCGTATCACTGTGTGATGTAGTTGGGGGTTAGAGGTCGAGGCCTGAAGAGTCCTTTACGTGATTTCTCCCCTAGGATTAGGCGAATAGATGATATGTCATGGTTACAGTTGTAGATCCTGTGGATTCTACTCACAAAGGAACCCGAGGATCATGGACATGCCGTAGTTCGACGTTATCCTCGACGGGATTAGCCGGAGCACATGTGGTCGCCACGATTGTGAGCGTAGGAGGGTTATCGCTTACACGCAGGATCCGTATCGTGTTGTATTCCAGGGGACAAGCATGATATTTCGCCTGCATGCTGTACAGTCTAGGTGCCGTGGAGTAGTTGGCGTTTGCTAGCAAGCTCACTGAGGACGAGGTGAGACTGCATTTACATCTACCTCGGTAGTCTACGAGTATGAGGATGTTTTTCTCCGGATGAGCTTATCGGATTGCCTCCGCAGAGGGTCAGAGACTCCAGATCGAAGTTACACCTGGTACTTCTCACCCATCTCTATGACTCCGCATAGATAGCACCCGCTGAGTCAGCAGGAACTCAGAGTCCAGCTACAGGAGCTACTAGACAAGGGTTCATTAGACCGAGTACTTTTACCATGGGGCAATTCCGTTTTGTTTGCGAAGAAGGATAAGATCCTTCGATCGTATCGATTATTGGCATGCTAAACAGTACATACCCAAGAATCTGTGACCTATCGGGCGAGGATTGATGATTTGTCTGATCACTGAGAGGAGCGCCAGTCTACTCCGCAAAATAGACTCGTGACCGGTTACCATCACCGAGGGTTACGAGATAGATATCCTATGACAACGCCTCGTGATGCGCGTATCGGGCACTTGAGCTTACGTGATGCCGCTTGATCGACGTATCACGCCACATATTCATGGACTTCATACATGTGGCACCCAACCCTATTCAGACGCTTTGTCGAGTCTTCGTGGATGACATTTTGATCTACTCCCACGTATGGGGAGCATGAGTATCACTTGCAAGATTGTATTACGCTTGCCGAGATCATCAGTTATACGCCAAGTTCAGTAAGTGCGAGTTTTGGCTTACTGAGGTGAGATTTTTGGGACACGTGGTGTTAGCATCAGGCGTGTTAGTAGACCCTGAGAAGGTCGAGGCCGTGATGAGTTGGGAGAGGCCAAGCCGCCTCGAGATACGTAGTTTCTCGGGATTACTGGCACTACAGAGATCTATCGAGGATTTCTCCCGATTAGCAAGACTCTACGACGAGATCGAATTCTAAGGAGGCCAAGTTTGATCGATGACTCAGCGCAGAAGGCATTCCAGAGTTGAAAAGGAGGCTTACTTCGGGCCTCCTATCTTAATAGTCCCTGACAGGATGTGGGTACACAGCATTGTGATGCTCGAGGGCTTACTAGGGATGTGTTTTTGATGCGCCCGAGAGGGTAGTAGCGCTATAGCTCCTATCGGGCTAAAGAATCATGAGCAGAATTACCCCACACTCGACATGGAGTTGACGGCCGTAGTCTTCACCTTGAAGATTTGGTGCCACTACTTATATGGTGAGGAGTTCGAGGTGTACTCAGACCACAAAAGTCTGAAGTATATCTTCACGCAGTGGGACCTCAACATGAGGCAACGCTAGGAGTGAATGAGTTCTTGTGAGGATTATGACTTCACTTTGCATTACCATCCTAGTAAGGCAAATGTGGTGGCTGATGCACTCAGTTAAAAGTTGCGGGGAGCATTGGCTAGTATAGCTTCCCAGGAGTGGCGGATGCCTCAGACCCGGATAGTTCGCTACGCACTACGAAAGCAGCTCAGGTACGCTGGGAGTTTAGTAGCTACACCGTCTGGCTTAGCAAAGTGATTGAGTCCTGTAAGGATGGAGATAGTGTCCATCAGTGACCAGTACACGTGCATGTGGACGAGGGTCGACTATTCACATAGATGGTAGTCTTTCGGGGATAGAGGACGCAGTGGTTCCCGCATGACCGGTCGAGAGAGGAGATCTAAGGAGTTTTTACCTCTCTCACTCACAAAGGCCCAAGTGGTGCATGAAGATGTACTAGATCTTCGCCACAAGATTACTGTAGCCGTGGGACGGCGACACGTAGGGGACTTTGTTCGACGGCGTCTCGCGTCGCCAGGTTAAGGCCGAAACACCGTGTTCAAGAGGGCCACTTCCACCATCGAGGTGGCTTAAGTGGAATCAGAGCACGCCACGATGGATTTTGTGACCCACTTACCACGCATATCAGCAAGGACATGACGGTATGGGTGATAGGACCGCCTCACGGAAGTCGGCACATTTTTCAGCCATGAGGATGACTCACATTGGAGTGAGATTCGCAGTTGTACATTCGGGAGATAGTCCTACTTACATGGAGTACTGCAAGATCCATGCTTGTCAGACACGAAAGCATTACGCACTCAAGAGTTTCCAAAAGGCTATACACACGGCTAACTATGAGTACAACTTTCCACCTACGCATGTGATGGTCGCCGAGAGGACTATACAGTAAATGAGGACATGCCGCGAGTATGTCCCGGATCATAAGGTTAGCCGAAAGAGCATCTTCGCTATTAGTGGAATCGCCTACAACAACAAAGTATCAAAGTAGTATACGCATGGCACCATATAGCATTGAAGGGGAGGCCATGCAAGTCATCAAGTATGTCGACCAAGGTGGGAGAGAGCTCCATCACCGGTCCTTAATTCGACAGAGACAATTCTCCGAGAAGGTGAGCTTGATACGATAGTGTTCTCTCTCACGCCGAGCCGGCAGAAGAGTTATGCATGTACGACGTCGAACCTGTTTGAGGTTGAGATCACGCCTTCTTGAAGGTGATGCCTAAGAGTAGGAGGCACAAAGTTCTTAAGCGCAGAAGCTATCGCCGAGGTTCATCGGGCCCTTTCGAGATACTCGAGGGTAGCACCGTATGTACTCCTGGCTGGGCTTACCGCCAAACATGTCGTGTCCACGAGGTATTTCACGCCCCATGCTCGAGGTACACCCGCATCCGGTACCTCATGCAGTGGATCGGGAGAGATCGAGGCTGGATGACCACTGACCGAGAGGACCAAAGCAGTACTGTGATAGCCGAGATCGTGCCAGGCGACGTGAAGACCGTACAGTGAGGGTGCTATGGCAGCACCGCGGGAAAGGGAGGAGTTAACGTGGAGGCGAGGACATCGGCGCCATGCCACCCATCTCTTCGCTTAGTGATTTAGCGTATCGCATGCAACTGCTTAGTACTTAAATGACTAGTTTACATGCATGGCAGTGCACGCTATTTATGCATTTGATCGGCCAGGATATTCGCACTCGACGAAATTCCTTTTTACTTATGGCAACGTAAAGACCGGTAAAATTCTCGATTTTTCAAAAGTTAAGAAAATCCAGAATTTCTAGAAAACCAAATTTTTCTAGATCTTGGATGACGGGAAACTGGACTTCACCTATCGGGAATCATCTCACCAAATCTGCACCACGCCGACTCGGGCCGCACCCCAGACGAATTTCATCGCTGGCAAGACCGAAATACTTCGGCCAGAAACGTGGTTTGAAAGACATGACGACAGTGCCACCTATTACACGCGGCCAGGACACACAAGCAAAGATTAGAGGTGATGGAAATACCACATAGTGCCAAGTGTCAAAAAATCGCTACAGGGATATAAGTGGAATTTTGAATCATAATCAATAAAACAAACACGCACATTATTCTCAAATGGAAAAGGAGAAAACGTCCAGGATGAAGCTGAAAACGGCAGTAGCTTGAGTTTTTGAAACCTAGAGAGAGAGAGCTCATTCTCTCTAGATTTCCACCATTCTGACCGGGCCATTCGACTGAGCAAGAAGTAAAGCCGTTTTACGTGGCAAGGGCTACGCGTGACACCAATTTATGGAGTTCGGCTAACCCAAGAGGTATCTTTCCCTACTGTTTATTTTCGCCAAGAGCTACGTTTATGGTTAGTGATATTTCGAGGCTTGATTTAGCAGAATTGGCTTCAAAACCTTTTGAACTCGGTGCAAAGAAAATCCCAATGAGGCCAGGAATAAGAATCGAGGGTTTCACTGCCTACGTGAATAGTGACATGATTTTCTTGGTGTGAAAATGTGTTTTGTAAGTGATTCTAAAATGAATTTCATGGTTTGCTACACTAGCCCATGTGAGCTAATTCTTGTGTTATCGATGTGAAACTAATAAATATGATTGTTGTGGAGTAAATTATGTTAATATATGCATGTGAATTGTATTAGCATAAATTATTTGAATTGGCATAATGCTCCATACGCACCTACAGCCTTTGCATCATTAAAGTATAGTGCATGATACTTAAATGAAACAAAATAAAAATGTTTGTGGAAAGGAATTTCAATCTTAAGATTTTCTCCGAGAATTGTGTTGGGAGATTGTCCAACAATTCACTGAGGGGCCTTATGAATTGCTTCCTCGGGCGGTTTTGTTCAACAAGATTCGGGCCGAGGTTGTCTAATATCTACCGAAACTTAGTGTGTTTTCAAGAACAAAGCTTTTGTTTTGAAAATCGATATTTTACTCGTGATTCGTTTAGGCATATGTGAGGGAGTCGTGAGGACTCGAGACAAGGGATCGCATGTAGACATTCGAGTAGGTTCATGAAATTGCTCGAATGTACTGCTTTCCAGCAACATGTGCACTTAGGTGGGGAGAACCCAATGCAGAAATTATCTCTATCTGGCCGCTTCAATTCGTCGAGGGATCACCGATTTGTGCACACAGTGGATGATGGCGGCACTCACTAGAGGCCGCGTGTTAGAAGAAAGCCGATTTGTGGCTTTGATATTGTTGTATACATGTATTAAAATTCTAAGGTTTAAGATATGTTGTATAAGAGTAATTTATTAACTCTCAACCATGTAGGATAGTTGATGTATTTTGTGTTGATAGGCCAAGTGGCCATTATTTTACTCGCATGTGGACCCTATGTGGTTATTGTTGATTATTGGGACAGGTTTTGCACCTTAGGTAGAGCTCCCCGTACAAATGAGACTCTGCCCGATTTTCGTGAGTGGTGTCGGGTTACCCGACGTCCATGAATATTCCGTGGGTTGACAAGTTGTCAACGGACCCCTGGTTTTGGGGCGTCACAATGTACATACATATGCTCAACTGTACAAATTCAAAGTATTTTATTACACAAGTTATTTAATACAACACTTATACTAGAAGTCAGGAGAATCCTATGTCCCAAACAACCGACGTGCCCAGACCGAAAAAATAGTTTTTGTGTCAGGAAAAATAATGAGCTAAGCTTAGCCTGAAGGAGTGTATGCTTTATAAAATTTTTGCTTTTCTCGAAAATATCTCAAAATTGTAAAACCATATTTCATACATATTTTCCGTAATCCTTGTTTACTGTGAAAAGTTTCTAAAACTTTTCATACTATGCTTGCTTGTTTGCTTTAGTAAAAGTTTCAAAACTTTTCTTAAACTATTTGCTTGTTACCAGAAAAAGTTTCTAAAAAACTTTTCATAAAATGCTTGTTTTGCTTTGCTTTAAAAGTTTTCTATATAATCTTAAACTATTTGCTTATTGTTGTAAAAGTTTCTAAAAACTTTTAATAAAATGGCAGCTTGCTTACCAGTGGTTGATTTTAAAAATGTATGAAAAATGCTTATAAATCAAGATCAACCACTGGAGGCCTTTCTTGCTTGCTGTACCCTAGTAAACACAGGAGCCTGGGCTTCAACCGCGCTTCAGAGAAGGACTTGGGTCCGCATCACCTGGGTGGAAGGGCCTCGCCCACATCACCTTTTCCTGGGCAGGGAATACGCGAGAAACTCGGGCTCACGCCACCATACAATAGCTAGCCGCTAACTCCTATATACCCAAGACATGTCACGGCCTTTAAATGCCATCATGCATGAACTAAGTTTGCCGACCGTGCAAATCTAAATGCATGAAATGATGTCCTACCACCGCACGTGACGTGAATACTCTCCGACCGGTATACTTACTTAAAACTAAGGATTTTCAAGCGTAGTCTTGCTTTATAAAATATACTTCGCTTCGCTTGTCGCTTTCAATAAAACATGGTTTAACAATTCAAAACCATTGTTTGCTTGAAATATGGTTTGATAATTCAAAATCATTGTTTGCTTACTAAAACTCATTGCTTGCTTGCTTTAAAATATGATTTATAATCAAAACCATTAAATACCAGCGCAGAAATGGGCCATATAATAATACACTAGCATTTGAAAAAATAGGTTTAGAACACTCACCTTTTGTTTACTAAAACTCGAGCACGACTCCACAACTTTCCCCACCTTTCTTTTAGCCCACACTCAAACCATCACGCGAAATCATTAATCGCCCACGTGATAGCGAAACTTAACGTATTTCCTACATGCAAGTCACTTTAGGTCACACAACATTCATATACAACAAATGAACAAATTACCTTGAGCACCAAAAGCTCTAACAAAAACCACTATTTCGGGCAACTTTTTTCCAACAAGATTTCTGACTTTATTACCCAAAAATTATTCAAACGGTCTTCAAAAAATTATGAAACTCTCCAGATCAGTCCTTTATATATCCAATGACATCTCTTTAAATTTTCAATTTAAAATTCTCTTCTAAGGCTCCTCAACCACATAACACAAGCGGCCATAACATTTTTGATGCCAAATTGGTTAGCTCACTGAATCACCTACTGTTATCCTTGGATTTCTGGGTCTTAAATCTATAAATTGGAAATGGTTTCTTCTACCATTTGAATCTATGGTTCTGTTTCTTCTCCAATTGAATCACCTAATTTGAATCATCAAAACTCTGCTATTGTATTTTACATCTAGATTACTCAATTTTGGCATAACAAAATTGCACATAGCTCATTTTAGAAAATCTCTGGCACTTTGGGGTTAAGCACTACGCACTTCCTTCAAATAAATTATTCTAGAATTCTATTTTACCCATAATTTTTAATCACTACACTTAATGAGTGAAACTCCACTTATGGCCAAACACTACAACAATACCCAAAACAGAAGATAACCAGCCAGCTGTCCACTCGCAGCCTCACCTTTTCAGTCCGTATTGGAGCCTTGTATTGCAATTTTCTCTCTATCCTTCTATACATTCAGAACCCTATCTCTTACAAAGGCTCTTTTACCAATTGAATCAATTCATTTGGATGATTATAACTTAATCTATTAAAAATGCTAATGGTATTTTACAAAATTTCGACAAAGATTTCTTTAAACCTAACATTCTCCTTTTACACCATTCCTCAAAACCAATATGGAATTTACCTAAAGCAACCTCCACCACACTTATATTGTTGGTTTAGAACTCTTTATAACTAAACCCTAGGTAAAATCCTGTTAATTCATACCAAGGTCCACTAATCCATACCAAATCCAAAATACACAAGATTCCATGGAAAAACATAATTTGAAATTCTTCTCATTCTCTTCTTCCTCTTCTTCTTCCTTCTCTTCTTCTCCTTTTTCCTCCCAACTGTGGAGCTCCTATGTGAGACCAAAAAATGAGATTTGTTTGTTCTACCTCTCTTTTTTATATTAACAACTTTCCTTTAATTACAAGTTGGTCCTCAAACTACATCTTATTTGTACCATAAATTTGCTATTTCTAAAATAGCATACAATCTTCTTTTATTATGACCTTCATCTCCTTTTTTGGAAAATTACAACTTTACCTCGTTTAGCATAAAATTCCTCGTATTCAACTAATTTATCATTTCACAATTTCATCCTTAAAAATCCATTTCCAAAATATTACAATGGTACTTAAATAATTAAGAAAATCTTGGTATTATGCGCCCCTACGGTTACATCGTGCACTGCATACCCTCTCGACGGCAAGACACTATTTTGGAAGTTCTTATGAATCTAAATATATATTTTCTAACCAAGGAAGGTATTAATATTAAAGATTCAAGCATTTTGGTAGTCAAACTTACCTAAAACCACCCCTTCTTTCTAGCGAAAAGGTCAACTAAAGAATAAAAAGAGACCAGACAGTGCTTTCCAGAGATAAAAGCTACTAATACTTTTTTTTTTTTTTTTTTTAAGAATGCTTTTTTTACATTAAAAACAATTACTAAAATTACTATCAAACAACTCTTAATAAATTAAAAAGATTATGAACATAAAAAGTGACCGCTATATAGGAAATATCTCAACCATCTGACCTTCATGTTGGACGATAAAACTATGAAATCTTTTGAAAACTTATATATTAAAAGATTGTAATTGAAAAACAAATATAATGATTTAAATATCTTAAATTTTTTAAAATTTTAAATAATTTTTAAATATATAAGATAAATTTATATTTTTATAATAATTTTTATATTTTTATATAAGATTCTAATTAGGTAAAATTAAACCCAGAGAACTCCGCACTTTAATTTGCTTTTAGTCAATAATATATTTTAAAAAATGATTAACGGTTTATTTATTTGTGTTTTTTAAATTTTCTAAAATAGTTTTCAAAAATATATTATTACTCAGATTTGATTTATTTATATACAAGATAAAATAGAATAGCACACAATCACTAGCTTGTCCTAAATTTTCTTTTTTAATGGATGAGTATGTTTGGATGTTAAGAAAAGAAAATTATTTGATCTTCATTTACATAAAGATTCTGTTTGATAAGAAAAGGCAAATCGTGGAGTAGATTGAATATCGAAGGATAAGTCTTGGTGATATTAATTTTATTTAATTCAAATTTTATATACTTTTCCTAAACTGTAGAAGGTACTGATGCTGTTGCAAGATTGGAACAGAGGGAAAGAGGCAAAAAAAAAAACGAGAAAACGAGATGGGCTTTGCATTGGGCATTGGGCATTCGGAGTGGTTAGCAGAAAACTACGTAAATTTGTAATTTATTTCAAAAGAAATCCTCCAAAGCTGATTTGATTCCTTTGACTGATAGTATTTGAACGAACGGTGAGTTGTGGTGGTGATATGAAGGAACCAGTGAGTTGTTGAGTTGCAGAGTTGCAGTCAAGAAATGGAAAAGTCTGAATCAACTGTAAATAACAACCTGGTTTTAGTTAATCATGCTCTACACTTGGTCAACTCCGCCACACACTTCAAAAGTTGATCCTCGTCCTCAGTCTGTACAACACATTAAAAAACAACTCACATTAGATAACAGTTTAATTGGAATATTCAACTGGCTCACATTACTTACATAACCATACATTAGAAAAAAAAAATCATAGAAAAAGAAGAAAAAAAATCTTTACTTACCTTAATCTTGGAATGAACTGGTTGAAGGGATGGAGGATCGACATTGATAGGGACTAGGGAGATCATCACCAGAAGATGAAGAAGTTGAGGAAGATAGAGAAGGGGGATTTGATGGGCTTACATTTCTTGGTTTTTTACATCCTCATGTTGGAACACGACTTTATTCATTCTTGTATAGCAAGCTCAGAAAATTGGCCTAAAATTTCAGCCACCTCTAATTCATCAGTATTAAACGAGGCTACAGGATCTTTGCTATGCTCTCCCATCTGCTTAAATTCTTAAATCGTAATGGTGAAAACAGGCAACGTCTCCTTTTTTTTCTTCATTTCTTTTACTTCATTTTGCTTCTCTTAATCTCAAAATAAATAAAATAAATATATATATATATATATATATATATATATATATATATATATATATATATAAATTTATTATGATATTTAATTCTTCGACTTATTTTTCTAGCTGTGATTCTAGAAAATTTATTTGATAACAATAATGATGTTTTTTTTTTTTAACCTCTTTTGTGTTTTCTTTCCTAAACTTTGTTCCTTTCTTGAAGGAAATTTCAAAATTTTAACTCCTCAATGTCATGCCTATGGAGCGTGATAATTGAACCCCATCAGACACCGTAGCCCATAATTGGCGTGGCATGGCGTGGACTGATATATTATTACCGAACCCCGCTCTTAACTAAATGTCAGTGCTCCTAGTCTACACCTATCCGACATTTTATCAAGCATGCGTAGCTGCAGCTTGGGCTCCTAGTCTACACCAGGCGATATTGCCTGGGGAAGCATGCGAGCGAGTTTCGGGCTCCTAGTCTACACCTATCCGACATTCGAGGATGTTGTAGCCGACGCATTTGCCTTATTCCAGCCTTTATCGACTGGGCCGCGCTTCCTAGCTGAAGCTTAGTCGCTAGTCTTGTTCATGAGGTTTTACAAAGTAAAACAAAAAGTCGCGGCCTTTTTAGCGCATTCTAAGTCGTCCCACATCGAAACAAATAAAAGGAAATAAATATTTAAAATACATACTAAGATCGACATCGCCGAGCTCAAGAACGGCTTGTAGCTCGAGTGATGCCAATGCGGGTCGAGGTCAGTTTCTTCGGAACAGACAGGCTTGACGGGGGCCAAATCATCCGGGTTTATCCGTTCCAAGAGGAAATGGCCGATACTTCCACTCGAAAGAGAGAGGTCTGGCTTTCAAGTTCCTAAAGTCGAGGAAGGAAACTCCTACCGCTCTCTCTGATGGAAGGATTGCAATCAACCCTTCAAGCTCCGATCATTTGGCTCGCCCATTCTAAGAGGAGTCGAGCTCGCGGCCCCTCTCGAAAGAGAAATTGGCTCCAAGCTCCTAAAAGCTATTAAACACCCACTCTCTCTCTCGACAAGCGGATTACAGACGGAACCCCTGAGTCGGTTCATCCAAGCCACCGGCCCGCAGGAGTTACTATGTTCCCCGCCGGCACTCCTCTCAAGTCTTACAAAGAGTGGAGTGACACCGCTCAATGAGACTGCCTCACGTAGCGCATCACCTCCCGCCCTGGAAGGATTACAGACGTGGACCCCACTCTCAATCCAACAACCACATTTTTATACCCTAATTGTCGGGATCGAGAGTGGCCCAGAACCGGGCCCCACAGAGCGTTGTCCTTCACCACTTTGAAATCATGTCTTGCCCAGTCATTTTAAGCTCAACCCTACGGAATCTTAAGAAACTTAACATTCAACTCAAGGGTTCCGCCATTCCTCTTCTCGAGTGGAGAGGGCCGCCAAGCCCGATTCTACTCTAATAAAAACTGCATGATTTGGCCCCCATCAAGCCCTACTCCGTCAAAGAACTGAATCTCCAATCACATTATGACTTACTTGTTACGTTTTTCCACATTACTAGGCCTTGAATATCAATCTTTGGTCTATGTATTTTAAATATTTATTTCCTTTTATTTGTATCCGATGTGGGATGACTTAGAATCTCTAAAAAAGGCACAACTTTTGTTTTACTTTGCAGAGAGCCTCATGAACAAGACTAAGCAGCTAAGCCCAAGCTGGGAGCACCACTTGCGTCTGTATGATAAAGCTGGAATAAGGCAAATCATCGACTACAACATCCTCAACTGCTACGCTACGCACGCTTCCCCAACAAATATCAGATAGGTGTAGACTAGGAAGACTCATATCGTTAAAACCGAGGCTCAAGAATAATATATTAGTCCACGCCACGCCACGCCAATTATGGTCTACGGTGATACAGTAGGGGTTCCAATTATGCGCTGCATGCCCCCCCCCACCCATCTTCATATTTTAACAGAAAAAGGCTAAGCGCGGATGATCACGTGCCCATGTGACTTACAGTAACAAAGATCTTGACTGCTGAATGTGTGACTTTTAGTGCTTTCTTCCGAATATAAAAGTTTTTATGGATTGCCGAAATTACCCCTTGTATGTAAACTTGTTCCAGACTAGTACTATTACTACTACTATAACTACTAACCGCTCATCACCTGTTGTTTTTATCAACCATGTCCTATTTGTCTCATCGAATTTATAAATATAATTTGGAATTTTATTTTATTCTTTCCATAGGTTTATATATATATATATATATATATATATGAGTCAAATAAATAAATGTTTGAGTTAATTTAGAGTCTGTTTGGCAATAATTTTTAGAAGTGTTTTCATAATTGTCATTACTCAAGTGTTGGAATAAAACATAATATAAATAATTATTGACATTATGAATAAGTTTCAACCAATGAGGTTTAGCACTGACATTGTAGACTAGGAGCTCAAGGACTTACGAAGAGCCATCTGTGTCTATATCTATTATGTATGTCCTATGTCTTGTAATGGGGAGTGTTCAAGTATGTTTGTTTATATATCTCAATTGTGCTTTCTGTGGAATTTAGGAAAGCGTTAAGAGACACGATCCTTTTTGTTGATTACAAATAAATAAAAAAAAAAGATGGATTTTGGGATTAAAAAAAAATCTAAATTTGATGATGAGGATATAAATAATAAATGGAAATAAGATTTAAAATCTAAAATCCTATCCATTGTCGTCCTTAGCGCCAAAAAATATGGTCATGGATTGAGCGAGACTGACAGCGCTATTAGGCCTATGCCTCAGTCAGAATCCTTCCACCAAAGAGGGTGGAAGGTGTTACGTCGCTTTGTGAAACCAGCCTCACATAGTGTCCTCCACTTTAGGAACTCAAGCCCCACTTTCTGCCGCCACAGTTCCCAACTCCCTACTCGGGAACAAGCAAACCGCATTTATCCAACTTGGCGGCCCGACCGTAATCCTTCCACCTAAGAGAAAGACTATACCACCAAAGACACATATATATAATTGGGAATCAAATAACATACATTTAGGTACAAAATAATTTCCCTTTTTTTTTTTTTTAATTTTCCTCATTAATTTTGTAAAAAAAAAAGTAGGGAAAATAGAACTATAATTTTCTTCATATTTTCTTTGAAATTTTTTTTCATACTTTCCCTGTCATCCAAAAGAAAATATTTTTTCATATGTTTTTTTTTTCCCCTAATAATTTCTAAGAAACAAAGGTGGGCCTTATGTGGTCCCATCAATAATTATCAACTTAAAGATCTTAAACTACATATAAGAAATTGATACTTGGATTTTACAGATATATCAATAAAATATTGATGGATATTTTTACTTAAATATCGGAAAAACAAAAATAACAAAAAATATTTCAATCGGGAGCAAAAATATTTTGAAAAAAGTATAAAATGACATAAATAAATAAAAATACATTAAAGACAATATTTATAATAATTTTATATATAGATTTTGCAATAGTCATTAAATAAAATTTCGCTTTATTTTTTTACATCAAGGTTTCTATTTTTAGATATACTTAAATTATTGATGTTTTTAACTAAATAGAAAATATATTTAATTTTTTATTCTACCTAAAAATAATTTTTTGATATCAACCATTACATTTAAAGATAATATTATTAAGCTAAACCAAAACTTAAATACTATATAAAATAAAAATTTAAGGCAAATAGTTAATAATAGCTTTTTTATTGTAATATTCCCATATTTTAAATTATCAAATAAGAATTTAGATTTTTTATAATATTAAGAAAATTATGGCTTTCTCAATTCATTTTTAAACAATTGTACATGTAAAACAAGAATGGAGGAATTGAAATAATAAAAATAAAAAATCTAATTTTTGAGGCTATTTGGGCTCTTTTTTAGAAGATTAAATCTAAAACTATCCATATTTTACAAACACCATTCCACCATTGATTTCTCTTAAACTTATAAATCCAAAAGATTCTTTCTATACACTAGCCGTGAACTTTCTCCCTCTCATCTTTTCTCATTTTATTTTTTCCTCTCTTCAAAAAATCAGCGATATTGCCAATTTTTTGTCAATATTTTATTGATTTCTTCGATAACATCCTCCTTCACGATCATGTGGTGAGGGGATTTAGCGATATTTCGATGGATATATCGATATTCTCCGATATATCCCCAAAAATGTTTGGCAAGTGAGTATTGCCGATATTTCTTCATTTTTCTTCAACGGACTTCGGTTACCTATATCGTATCAATATCCGATATATCGGCCGATTTGTTGGATATTTTCGTCCCTAATAAGAATACAATTACTACCATCATATACATAAAATAATAAACTAGCTAGAAACACATAAATTGTAAGACCCGAGAAATTCCAATTTCTTGAAAAAAGGGCAAAATCGTAATTTCGATTACAAAATTGTAATTTCGGTTAAAAATCCAAAATTTATTCTCTAGATCTCGGATGACGAAACAGATTGCAATCGCTAGGAATCGTCTCATAAATCTACTGAAGACGTAAAATTCTCGTAGACTCCGGTGATAGCCTGAATTTACACGCCGAGACATCACGGTTCGGGTGCCGTAAAACAATTTTCGATGGGACGAAAGTCACATATAACACGTACTCATGTGCCAGCAAGCATTTAGCAGAGAAACGATGAAAATGGACGGCCTAGATAGTGTCGAATATCAAAACTCTTAAATTAATGGGATATAACGGTCATTTGTAGGAAAGTTTAAGTCACTAAAGGACAAAAGAAGCATAGTGATTGTCTTCTCCAAAGGCTAAAAAGGGAAAAACGTGGGAAAGAAAGGAGAGACTTATTAAGCTGAGGTTCGTTCTGCTTTCAGAGAGAGAGTCATTTCTTCTCTCTGTTTCGCGATCCGATCACAGCAGCCTCTCGACAAGAGGGAACTCCGCTTCTACGCTTATAGCGTCTGCGGTACTGATTTAGAGTTTCCTCAAACTCCGAGAGGTATGTGGTTTCTCCCTACCGGGTTTTATTCCTTCGCTTAAGATTACGTTAATGCTTCACATCGGTGCCTCGAACTGGCCGCTTGATCTGGCTCCAAACCTCGAACCCAAATACTGGATATGACTTGACGAACAAACTGTGACGCGTTACTGACCGGCTTCGGGGTTAAATGTGTGATGAATGATTCAATAAATCACGACGCTTGTACGGCGCCTAAAGTATCGAAATCTCGTATCACTCGTCAACCGACAATCGTCAAAGCAACAAAGAACTCCAGTATTTTTACTATCTCGAAACAACGTTTCCTCAAAAATATATTTTGCGGAAAATATGTGTTTGGTCGAAAGGATTTAAATTAAATTGTTCGTGTTTGATAATTAGCCCAAGTGAGCTAATTTTGATGTATGAATGAGAATTTGTATGATATGATTGTGTGAATTGATTGTTTTGTAAATATACGACGTTTATATATTTACATGTGAATTTACCATATCGAATTGGTATACATGCATTCCATGCACTGAAATAATTCCCAGACTATGGAGCGGAAGCATGAGGGACGTAGTCTAGAGAAAACGATTCGGAGGCTGTCTAAAATATTAATTATCTGAGTATAGTCCAAAACGAAAATATCAATCGCTCTGAAATACTTCAATTGATATTCATCGGAGGGTAGTCCACAAACAAATAATATATTAATCGTCGGAGTGGCCCAATTGATATATATACATCGGAGGGTTGTCCACTAACAAAATAATAATTTTCATACGAGGCTTAGGCGAGTGTGATGGAGCTCATGAGGGACTCTTGATCCGAGTCGGCCAGGCTGCAGACACGCAAGCAAGATCATGCATTTGCTTCGAATGGGCGTTTTCTAATAATATCAGACCAGATTTCAGCCAAGAGTAGCCCACTTGGGATGATTCCACTATCGAGCATTAGCTCACCTCTATCGAGGATATTATTTTGTTGCGTACAGAAGATGCGAGGATCGCCCTAGATGCCGGCGATTAGAAGAAAGTCGGGTCAGGATTCTTGATGTATACATGTATTAATACTTTTAAGCTTAATGTATGTATGTATCAGAGTAAGAGTAAAACAGCGAACTCTGTAACTATTGGGTATATAGTTGGATTCAGAAGGCATGTATATCGAGTATTGTTTATGGGCCCAAGTGAAGTCGACATTTAAATCATAAACTGCTATATTTGACTGCTTCGGGATGTGTTTACGTTGTGTTCAGATTCGGGCAGAGCTCCCCGCATAAATGAGACTCGCCGATTTTCGTGGAAAGATGTCGTGTCACCCGACACTCACGAGTATTCTGGTTGATGTAGTCAACGGACTCGGATTTGGGGCGCTACATAAATTGTCAACAAATGCATTTTGGTCTCAAAGTGGGTTAAGGCCGGGCTCTGCATAAAGAAAGGACGAGGTCTAAGTCTCCATGAGAACATAATATTATAACATTATAATACAAAGTGAATAGATGTAAAAAAAACACACATAAATTGAAGCCGAAGCCGAAAATGGTTTCCAACATTTTCCCTATAAGCGATGGTGGTTCACCAAAAGCTGCACATACAACACATTTACCTTGCCGATTATTATTCATCAATCTACATTACAATCAAGTATTGAAGAGAAATATCTTATATTAAATTTTCTTTAAAGTTATAAGATTTTTCAATAAAATTTACTATACAAACGTATGAGTCTTTACCAAGCTTTAAAAAAAAAGTTTATCAATTACAAGGGTGTTTTAATTAAAAGAACTTTTGAAAACATAGCCCCTGTTTGTTAATAATTTTTGAAAACTGTTTTTTTTGTTCTGAAAAACAAAAAGAATAAGGAAAAACAAAGAAGTTCCTAGTTTCTTTTTTTTTTTTTGAAAAACACAGGAAACACATAAAACATTAAAATTAGAAAATATGATTCGTTGGCTTCTATTTTTCAAACTCATTTTAAGAAAAGTTTTTAAAAACACTAAGTGTAAGACCCAGGAAAAACCTAGAAATTTGAATTTTTGCTAAGAATGGCAAAATGGTAATTTTATCAAAATTCTTTCTAGATCTTGAATGACGAAACCGAATTCACCGTTGAAATCGTCTCGCGAAATCCAGTCACCTAGGCGAATTTCGTTGAATTCCAAATCAGTCGGATTTTTACAAAATTCGAGGAGCCGACGAGCAGACTTCAAACAATATTTTTAAAAATTCAAAAATGTCAAATATTTAAAGAATATCCATTTAAGATGGGATAATCAAACAAGCGACGAAATAAATCGTTTCGAAATGGTAACTTAATCGTTAAGTGTGGCGACATGGCGCGACAGCCACGCGGTCCACACTATAAATAGCCTAAAATATCTTAACATGAGATATCTTAATTTTGTCTAAGAGAAAAACGTTAGAGAGAGAGAGAGAGAGAGAGAGAGAGAAAAGAGGAAGCCAAGCTTCTCTCTTCGATTCACGGAATTTCGTCGATCAGAGTTCAATAGTCCGAGAGTTAAAGTTGCTCTACGCAACGAGAGCTACGCGTGGGTACTCAGAATCATAAGATTTCACCAAGGTTCAAGGTTTGGGTTTTCACGAAAACCGAGAAAAGTGTGGTCCCAGAAATCACACTATTTGAGGTAGGCTTTTTCTCCTACTCGGTTTAATTTATGTCTAAGGGCATATGTGTGTGTCAAAGGGAGGTGCTGTCCAGTTTTTCTCTTCGACCTCATGACTGTGTTTTGACTATAACTTGGTCATTACTCATCCGAATTGAGTTATTCAAATTTCTGGATAAATTAGACTTATAAGAGAACATATCTCCTTGAAATAGGTATATCCAAATTCGACCCTTCGACTTAAATTATTCAAAGGGAGCGAAAGACACCATGGTGTGCAAGCAGAAATTTTGTCCAGCTTTTCCCCTTGACTCCTATGACTGGGTGAGCCACTTATAACTTGACCATCACTCATCTTAATTGAGTGATTTAATTTTCTGGGTAAACTAGACTTATAGGAGAACATATCTCCTTGAACAGTCTATTCAATCACCCTTCAACTCGTAAATGCATTCAAAGTGTAGCTATGTTCAGTAGTTTTCCTGCTCGCTGAGACCCCATGACTCGTGTTTCTCAAGCATAATCTCTGTCAATACTCATCTGAATTGGAGTGATTTCAATTGTCGGGTAACCAGACTTATAGAAGAACATATTTCTTGAAATATGTCTATCCAAATTCGAACCCCTTTGGACTCAGAAATTCATTAAAAGGAGAGCTATGTTCGTATTAGCTCGGGTTATGTTTGAAAACGAGTAAATTCCGCTGTTTAGGACATATCTTGAGTTTCGGTTATCCAATTTGGGTGATTCCAGTTAGAGAAACCCTAAGAACCGTATCTACAAATGAGTATAAAGAACCAGAGTCAAATTATGGGTTAAGACCCCTGAAATTGGGTATCACAGACTGTTCCAGTGTAAACAGAGTAAACTGACCAATTTTGAATAAAAATGCCATAACTTCTTCGTTCGAACTCCATTTCGGGTGTTCTTGGACTCTATGGAAAGCCCATTGAGTCAAGATTCCAGCCATATTCCTGTGGAGGACATTGGGTGAACATAACCCTGCTGAAATCTATGTTTTCTAGGGTCGCTGGTCAAGTTAGGCTGGCCATTTCACGTAGACTCCAACTTCTGACGACTACACTTCTTCATCCGAACTCTGTTTCGGGTGTTCTTGGACTCTATGGAAAGCCCATTGAGTCAAGATTCTATCCATGTTCTTGTGGAGGACAGTGTGTGATCATAACCTTGCTGAAAATCTATGTTTTGCACAAAGTGTGCAGGTTGCTTGGTGTTATCGATGTGAATAGCCGGGTTTTGACATGACCATTACATGTCATGTGGTAGGCTATTGTATTGGGTAGGAATTGCCATGAGTTAGCCTAAGGAAGGCTGTATGACATTATTAGTTTAGTCATGGATTGATGAATGCTAATATGCTTAATAGGATGTCTATATATATTGGCATGAAATATGGGGAACTTATGTGCTTGCGATATATGTTTGCATGGTAATTGACATGAAGTACAACTGATAAGAATGGTTCATGTAGTGTGCATCATACATGTAACATGAGAACATGCGTTGGCATTAGCATCGCATATGCATAGGGACATCGATTATGTTACTGGGTGGTATTGGTATGGTCATCCATCATCGCATTGATGAATGGGTAAAGGAGCTCAGATTGACGACATCCAATCAATGTCTCACTACAACAAAAAGTGAAATATAATTAATGTGTGTCAGGAGCAAGAAGGGGGTCATGACTCCTCGTGAAAAGCCCGAACATTGGTGTAAGAGAATTAGCGGTGTGATCCAAAAAGCTCAGATTGGTGTGTAAGAGACCAAATCTGGGCCGTTCTAAGTTCTCGTTGCCCAAAGAATACACATCGCTATGGTTATCACATGAGACTCGAGTTATATGATAGAGTCTGGATTGACTGGATTAGTTTCCCATTGGCACTTGCATTGGGTACTAGTGAGCCTGCAAGGGGCCTTGTGATATGTGTGTCATCAGTACTACCAAGTGATTTCCGTTGTCACACTCGCATAGGTACGTGCGAGGGAGTCGGTGAGGATCAGATAGGGGCATGAAGACATTTCACGATGACATATAAAATTCATGGTGACATTTTACTTCTGATGTTTGTTTGTTCGTGCGACTCATTATACGCGCACTTAGATGCGAGTAATTTCGTAGGAGTTATTCTTTACTGGCTTTGCTCACTCCCGCTGCGACCTCCTTTCGGGCGGCATGTGGAGTTTATAGGAGACGACGCCCAACGAGATCGACAGAAGAAGGACGATATGCCTTGACAATACTTTTAAAAGTATTTTATGTAAAAGAATTGTAATTAAATTCTTTGACTATTGTAAAAAATAGTCGGTATGTAATTATGGTAAGAGGGTCGTGATTGACTCTCTTATGGATCGTAATTAAGCATTTTATTTTCATATTTTTTAGATTTAAATATGAATGAATGGGTCCTGGTAAAGGATGTATATATCGTGGATATGGATGCACTGCGGGGTCATTACTACTTTTGCTGAGACCGAACGGGTTATGATATAATCGGCGTACAGTCGTATGCTGGCAGGAACCCCCGAACAAAGGAGACTCTGCCCGATTTTTGTGAAAATATGGATCCCGATAAATGGGACACAACAGTGTGGTATCGGGTCACCCGAAATCCACAAGAATTTCGCGAGTTGACGTGTTGTCAATGGGACCCCCGAGATAGGGGTGTCACACGAAGAACACCTTTTTTGTGTTCTTTGAATTTAATGTTTTTTGTGTTCTTTATGTTTTCATAAAGAAAAATCAGAATCAAACATGTTCTTTCTATGTTTTCCTCGTTTTAACATAAAAACAGCTTAAAAAAATAGGAACAAAACAAATTCCTAATAAAGTTTTCAAAGAAGACAAAAAAGATGTTTTCTGTATTTCAAAAACAAGAAACAAATAGGCCCTTAATTTCAAAAAACTAACTTTTCATTAATTTTTTAACATATTTGGATAAAAATACCATTATATTATTTTATTGTAAAAATAACCTTTTGTTTAAAAAAAATACATGTAAATACATTAAATTCAAGAAAGGAAGGACATAAAGTTGATGACTTTTGGAAGCTCCTAGGATAGAACCGCTTTTAGACTTTTCCTTCTATAATTATCTATTTATGATGTCACCAGTTTAATCATGGTTCGACCATCGGTTCAACCAATGAACCGTGAACTGGTAACTTTTCCAGTTCAGTCCAATTTTTAAAACATTGATTTTTTACAAGTTTTTGCAAATGGTGTATAAGGTGGAAAGCTAATTTAATTTACTGCAAATTTCAAATTCAAGATTCTATAAATGATAAAATTTATTAGTCTTGCGACAATGTTCCACATTCAAACAAATTTTCTCACTAGAATAATATGAATTCTACAAGAAAATTGTGGAAGTATGGTGCTTAAGTTTTGATTTTTATTAATAGAGAATTAAATGGTGGAATTTGGAGAGCCAAAGCTAAATGATGGAATGTTGTTCATAATTAATTCTATTTTACTTATGATGCAATGGTACATTTGTTCCAATCGAAGAAAATCATAAATTAAGGGTTTGTTTTTTAAAACTATTTTTTGTTCTAAAAAACAAGAAACAAAGAAAAACATGGAGAACATGATTGGGCACAGTTTTTTTTTTTTTAAATATAAAGAATACTAACCAAATAACAAGAACAATTTCCTTAGATAACATCCAAAAACAAAAGCATGAACCAAACAATCATCATCCATTTTTTCTCTATTAAGTAGCACGAATTTCAAAAGAAGATGGTAGAGAAATACTTAAAGAAAGAACACATTTTCGTGATGTCCACTGCTCAACACCTCAACATTTGAATTTACGGTATGGTGTCAAAGATTTGCTGAAAGACCCGTGAAATTAATTTCCGAATAAGGGTAAAATCGTAATTTCGACACAAAATTGTTATTTTGATTAAAAATCCGTAATTAATTCTCTAGATCTTGGATGACGAAACAGATTTCACCGTTGGAATCGTCTTACGAAATCTAGCTAATACGTAAAATTTCGTAAAATTCCGAGATAGTCGGAGTTGGCACGTTTTACGAGGCATAGCATTTCCCTAAAATCAGAACACCTTCACGCGACGAAGTCACATATACGTGATCATGCCATAAGTGCAGATGAGTAGAGAAACGATAAAATGGATGGCCGAGATAGTGTCACACATCAACCGAAAAAGCGGATCGAAGCATCATTTTTGTAAATGTTTAAGTCACTAAATGACAAAAACTCCGGGCCAGCGCTCTTCTCCTCAAATTGAAATAAAGCAAACGTAAGCAGCATGGAGGTCCAGTACGAAAATGGAGTTTGTTGGAAATGAAGGCCCCAGCTTCTCTCTGTATCGTCGAGATCCGATCACATGCCTTCAGACAAAGAAGGAGAACTGCCACGCGGAGAGGGCTTCAAGGTGGGATAATGATTTATGGAGTTTCCTCAACTCCAAGATAGGCGTTCTCCTACTTGAGTTTTATTCATTTTTAAGTGTTTGGCCGATGTTTGAGTCGTAATCGAGGCCGTGAGGTTGGCCCGATCGTCCCAAACCTTGGGACCGACCGATATAAATTATGAAACAAATGGAGCACCCGTGATATGGCACGCTGTTCGGGTGTGGTTTGTGCTAATTGCGGCATTAAATGTTTGCTTGGTATGCATCAGCCGGGAATGGTCATGATCATGTCTACTAAGTGAACCGCTGATAGATTTTTCAGAATAGCAACCGAGGCTTCACTATTCCCAAATGCTGTTTACAAATATATTTCTGGGAAAATACGTGCTCGCCGAGTGGATTTTAAATAAATCATTGTTTGATCATTAGCCCAAGTGAGCTAATTTTGATGTATGAGTTGTATAATTACATAACATGATTGTGTGATTTTAATTATGCGAGTATATTCATGTTTATATATTTGCATGTGATTAGATCAGATTGAATCGTATACATGTATCTCCATATGTGTACTAGATCACCCTAGGATTTTAGAAATGAGTGCATGAGATGAGTCTAGAGGAAAAAGGTTCTGAGGGTTGTCTAAGAACATTAATTATCGGAGGGTAGTCCAAATTTAAAATATCAATCGTCGGAGCGGCCCAATTGATATTCATCGGAGGGTAGTCCACAAACAAATAATATATCAATCGTCTGAAATACTTCAATTGATATATACACATCGGAGGGTTGTCCACTATTAAGACTAATATTCCTTACACGAGGCTTAGCGAGTGTGAGAGAGCTCCGTGAGGGCTCTGATCCGAGCTGGTCATGTGTATATTCAAGTAGGATCATGCATTTGCTTGAATGTGTGTTTACTTTGGAATATCAACGCAGACTTGTGTGGTGAGCAGCCCACTTAGGCGATTCTCCCATCGAGCTTTAGCTCACCTCCCGCCGTGACCCCCTTGCCTTTGCTGCACAGGAGCGTGCGAGGGGACGGCCCGTCCTAGAGACCGAGGATTAGAAGAAAGCCATGTGGCTTTACGACTTCCTCATGTATTAGAATTCCCTAATTTTGGTATATGCTGTATAAGATAACAATTTTAGAACTATGGGGATATAGTTGATATGTTTTTATGGATATTGTATACCAAAAGGCCGTTTATCCATATTTGTATCATTGTGGTTATATCGACTCCGCTGGGATGTGTTTCATGTGCAGTTTCATTCGGGGTAGAGCCCCCGTACAAAGGAGACTCATTCGATTTTCCTATGGCGCCGGGTAACCCGACATCCACTTGTATTCGCGGTCAGACGTGAAATAACGGACCCCCTGGCTGGCGCCACAATGCAGAGACGAGCTTAGGCATACGTCAATTAGAGCTCGGTTTGGGTATCCATCACCACTAGGTGGTTTGATGGGAGAATAGGCATATGGAAACCTATAGACGAGAATTTGGGGCTAGGCCTTAGTTGAGTGAGAGCATCACCACTAGGTGGTTCGGCGTTCGTTTAGGTATGAGATTACCTAGAAAATCACAGGACAAAACTAGGACACTACATGCATGTGTTGATGTGTTTTGTGTGATTTGGTGAATTATTGTATGATGGTGTGTATGCCATGTTTTGTGTGTGTTGTGGAATGTTTGGTGCTTAGTGATTAGCACTTAGTATAAGTTGAAAATACTAGGTGCTTTACAAGGTAAAAACTGGAACAAAGAGAAGAAATGAAAATAAATTTCATAAATTTATTTGGTTTAGAGGTGAAGAAAGTTAATTTTTAAGGTTTTACAATGTAAAACTGAAGAAAATTAAATAAAATAATTTTTTCTAAATTTATTTGGATTGTTGGAAAATGAGAAGAAATTTGAAAGCCAAGAAAAATAAATTTTTCTAAATTTATTTGATGAGAATTAAAGAAAATAATTTTCTAAGATTTTATAAGTGGTAAAATTGAAGAAAATGAAAGAAAATAAATTTTTATAAATTTATTTGAGTGGAGAAAATTTTTCAGTGAAAAACTGGAAAAAGAAAATAAATTTTTATAAATTTATTTGGTTATGAGATGAGAAAATAATTTTCTGAGGTTTTATATGGTGTAAAATTTAAGAAAAAGGGGTTAAATAAATTTTTATAAATTTATTGAGTGTACAAGAAAAATGAAAAAAATGATGAAAAATGATTTTTTTGTGATTTTTCCAGCTGCTGGAAATAGAAAAAAAAAGAATAATAATTATAATGAAAAAAAAAATGGTGCAGATTTGGAAGGGCTACCGCCTAAATCAGACACAGTGAAAATTTTGTATTGCAAGAGAGTGGATTGTATTGCAGGAATAGTGTAGGTTGAGTTGCAATACAAAGTTGTATTGTAGGCTGGAAGGCTAAAATTGTATTGTGAGAGGTGAGATCAGATTGCAATGTGAGGTGGATTTGTTTTCGAGGAAATCAGACGGCAATACGCTTTTGTGGGTAGTGTGTGTTTGTATTGCAATACAAATCAGACAGAGTTCGGTAGGCCTGCGCACGCATACAAAGACAAAGCAGGGTACCGCGCGGGCCGGGCGAAAGGTGGAGCGCGTGGGAACGCTGGGCGCAGAAGAACAGCTACGGCGCCATTGCGGGCGCTTCGGGTAGGCGCTCGCGCGCAGTGCGCGCAAGTGGGCTGGCGCCGGGGCGACAAGAAGTGGGGCGTGGGCGCGCAGCTACTGGCGCGCGGGTAAGCCGGGTGGCGGGCTACGCGCCCGGGCGCCTCGGGTGCTGCCCGTGCGCACAAGTCGGGCCACTGGGTGCTCGTGCACCCGCTTGGTTTTTAACCTGGTTTTTCGACTCGGTATTTTTCCTGAGTCACTAAATGAACACTGTTCATTGTAAAATAAATTTTGAAAAAAAAAATAAATAAATATATATATATATATATATATATATAGAAAGATATATATATATATATATATATATATATATATATATATATATATATATATTTTAAATTTAATTAAAATAAAATAAAATCACATAAAATTTGATAAAACTTTCAAAATAAAATAAAATAAATTTTCAAAAATAAAATTTTTGAAAATAAAATTTCATGAAGATAATTACTTTAAGTGTAAAATCATTGCCTTGCATTACTCAGAAATGCAAGTGGCAATGCATATACACCGATTTATTGAGTACTTAAGAGTATCTCAAGCAAGGTTTATGCCTTTAGAGATACCGAATTGGAATTGAACGTGTCATGTTGATTGTGTAGATGGTTAGTAGAGGACGAACGTAGGATCGACGCCCACTGGCACCGGGCTGGGCCACCACCGACAATCGACTGTACCGCCAAGATTTGATCGGCCTTGTAGAGGCCGCAAAGGCAAAGAGCTGCCATCGCACAGCCGGTACAAAGAGACAGACAAGATCCTAGTAACCTCTAGAGGTTTAGACGTGATCATCCCTCCGACTCTCACAAGGGAGGAGATCGATGACGACAAACCATTGGTTTATTTAGACGAGAAAGTGTTGTAGAGGCTGGGTGGAAATTACCTCCGACACTACTGATTAGACTAAATGCTGTCTACCAGAGAGTGAGGCCAGCATGGTAGTGACCTAGAGGCGATGACATGCGTAGCTCGGGATACCATGGTAAGTACCTTCCAGGATTGCGGCGCTCGGAGTTCCTAGAGTCGCCAGGAGGCGATGATCGTGATGGATTACGCGGACTAGGTTCACGTAGCACCGATCGTTGATGATTACGTACGCACTCTGGCCAGTTAGAGATTTGAGACCTTAAAAGAGCCAAGAGACGTGAGTTCTCCCCAGGGATTAGGGCGAGAATAGGGATGATATGTCGTGGTTGCGTAGTCGTGAGATCTCGGACTCACTCACGTTGACTCGAGGATTATGGATACAACAGTTCGATGTCATCCCTGGGATGGATCAGTCGAGCAGTTTATAGGATCGTTATCGATCATGAGCCAGAGGGCTACTCGCCATATCGCAGCACCCGTGACTGCATGGTATCAGGGGACAAGCATGACATTCTTCCCGCATAGTATACGCAGTCCAAGTAACAGGATGGCATCCAGTCAACATGAGTCTCATTCTGTAGAGGACTATGAGAGATCGCACTCGATCTACCTCTGAAAGCGTTGTGCAACATGTGATTCTTCCGTATTGATAAATTTGGACTACCCTCCACTGCAGGGTCGAGACTTCGTATCGAAGTTACACTGGAGTATTTCACCATCTCAGCCATGACTCCGCATAGATGGCAACGGCTGAGCTGCAGTGAACTCTCGCAGTCCAAGCATGCAGCTACTGACAAGGGGGTTTATCGTGACCGAGCACTTCACCACGGCGCTCCGGTTCTATTTGGCGGGAAGAAGAAGGCAAGACCCTTCGACCGTGCATTGACTATAGGCGCTTGAATGTGGTTATGATCCGCACCCATCTAATAATGGCGATCGACGACTGGCTTGATCAATGGCAGAGCGAGTCTACTCTAAATGTACCTTCAGACCGGTTACCATCAGTCGGCGGGTTAGATATAGATATCCCTAAGACAACGCTTAGACGCCAAGTATGGGCACTTCATTTACAGATGCCTTTCGGATTGACGAATGCGCCAATGCAAGATTCATGATCTCATGCATAGGGTCTTCCCAACCCTATTTAGACTGGGCCTTGTCATAGCCGTGATGACATTTGACCTACTCCTGTACCAGAGCGGAGCATGAGGGAATACTGAGGATCGCTTTACAGCTTGTCGAGAGAGACCATCACCGTGACGCCAAGTTCAAGTGCGAGTTTGGCCATCGAGGTGAGATTTCAGACACGTGGTGTCGCATCAGAGGTCACGACCTGTAGAAGGTCGAGGCGATGAGTTAGAGAGGTCAAGTCACTCAGATAATGAGTTTCTCGATTGGTCAGGTATTACAAGGCGAGATTCGAGAATGGGTCAAGCTGTCCATTCAGTATGTGATCGTAGATTTCGCCTAAGGGACATGGACTCCATGGTTAGGACGGCCCGAACATGAGAGAGTGATACATCGAGGATGCTCTAAGCACTCGAGATGCAGGTCAGCAAAGAGGGAGGATCACCCTTCTTCTAGTTCGGGAAGAGGGCGTAAGACTTCGTCTACAATAGTTTCGTGGATCAAATGGATTGAGCATGAGTGATGGGATTGCCCTGCAGATTGTGGATCCTGGTGATTCTTTGACAATGCGTACCCCAGCTTAGCCGTAGTGACAGAGAGTATACAACCATTCCTCCACCCCAAGACGTCGAGAACTGGGCCGGCTTCGGGGTGCCACTCCCAAGAAGACGGATAGCCGTAGGGGCCGCAGTGTGGTCAAGCCTCAGACAGACGAGCTCGCAAGAACGGAAGCCATGTGGACCTTTGTGGTAGTAGACATATTGGCTGTTGACATGTCAGCATGACATGGATGAGCTGGACAACCATCTGCTGTCGCAATCGAGACTCAGGTCCGGTCACACAATTCGACACGATATTAGACTCAGCTGGAGGTTAAGGCCTTTAGAGAAGCCGGGTATAGATGTTCTTCCCTAGGGTGTAGAGAGCCGACCGATAGGTCGGGATTATGAGCGAGAGATCTCCGAGATTCGCCAGCGGTAATCCGGAGCCGGTGTCACAAAGATGGCATAATTGCTGCCTGTGTGTACCTGATTACCGCCGAGTCGGTGTGGGTGCACGGTATGGTCATTCACCACTCTTGGTGAAGGAGGGTTGAGTTTGTCTTTGAGACTACGTCCAATGAAAACTCATAGTTGAATCAGAAACGAAAAGTACTAGAATGTGTTTGAGCAAAGGCAAGGGCTGCGAACTCTTAAGGTGAGAAGTCGAGTCGTGGTGTAAGAGACCGTGTGGGAGACATCCAAAAATTCAGGAATGAAAGAGGCTCGAAGTGTAAGCCGAAGAGTTATGTTGCCCGAGATGAAAACACACCGTCAGGTTATCACGTAAACTTAGAGTTAAGTGATAGAGCCGGAGCGACTCGGCATTCGTGATACCCCTTCGAAATCGCGATTGCGCGGCCGCAAGGGATCGACATATGGATGTCATTCAGATCGACTGTTGATAATCCATTGATTGTCGCTGATTTATACGGAAGGTCGCTACACACCAAGTGAGTGGTCGCAGGCGTTATACGTCATTCGTGATTATATGTGTTCGGTGACGTCGTGAGCATGTGTCCCGGGTCATAAGGGTAGAGGAGATTTGCTCTAAGGGAATTCACCTACACAACAAGATAGCGAGTATACGGATGGCACCGTATGAGTCATTGTAATGTGGGAGGCCATGTGTCATCAAGAGGTCGGGACTGAGGTGGGAGAGAATCCATCACCGGTCCCGGACTGGAGCCAGAGACACCTCCGGAAGGTGAGCTTGATACGATAAATGCCTTCTCACCCGCTTGTAGCCGCCAGAGGAGCTATGAGGACGCACGACGACCCCAGAGTTCGAGGTCGGGTGATCACGTCAAGGTGATTCCTAAGAGAGGAGTGGTCGTACCGGGCAAGCGTGGGAAGCCATCGCCGAGATTCATCGACCTTTCTCGAGATACTGAGGATAGACCAGGCTTACTCGCTTGGCTTTACCGCCCAAAGACGTCGTGTCCACGGCGCTGGCTTTCACGCCCCATGCTCCGAATATACTCCGCATCCATCTCTGGCGCGGATCGATAGACAGCCGACATCGACGGACCTTGGAGCATGACTGGCAGTATTTTGATAGCCGCGATCGTTTTGCACGCAGCACGAGGCTACGGTGAGCGCGGCATGCAAGACCGTGGAGTCGGTGAGTCAACGTGGGAGCGCGAGGACACGATGGCCACCTATCCTCTTGTTTAGTGGACGAGGGTACGGGTCGGAAGTCATAAGATTTAAATGACCGCTTTAAATGCATGGTAGAGCGCGCGCATATGCATGTGCGTGATTATGATTGAAGGTCTCACGGACGTAAATTCCTTTTAAGGAGGGAGAATGTAAGACCCGAGAAATTCCAATTTCGAATAAGGACAAATCGTACTTTGATTACAAAATTGTTATTTCGGATTAAAAATCCAGAATTTTAGATCTCTGATGACGAAACGGGATTTCACTGCTGAATCGCCTCATGAAATCTAGCTAAGACGTAAAATTTCGTGAAAATTCGAGATAGCGCCCGAGTTGGCATCGCTTATGAGGCATCGATCGTGCCAGAAAACGATTTTCGGCGCGACGAAAGTCACATATAATACGACTCATGTGCCATATGGTATGAGTAGAGAAATGATAAAAATGGATGACCAGACAGGTGTCAATATCAACTGAGAAAAATGGACTAAGGCTACAATGTTTAAGTCACTAAATGACAAAACTCAAATAGCCATTCTCCTCAAATCAAATAAAGAAAACGTAATACAAAGAGATGGAGGGGGAAACTGAGTCGAAAATGGAGTTTGTTAGAGGAGAAGGTCTCGCTTCTCTCAAACACGGGAGATCCGACCGCACTGCCTCGTAGACAAGAAGGAGAACCGTCACGCTGAGAAGGCTTCTCGTGGTACTAAATTTATGAGTTTCTCAACTCCAAGAGGTAGGGCTTCTCCTTACTTAAGTTTTATTCCTATTTTAAGTGTTTTGTCGATGTTTGAGCCGAATGAGGCCGTGAGGTCAGTTCCCGATCGGTCCCAAACCTTGGGACCGAATTGATATGAACAGGAACAGTGTCGAGCAAACAGATATGGGCACGGGCTGTTCGGGGTGTGGTTTGTGTTAATTTGTGCATTAAATGTTTGTTTTGTATGCATCGGGTCGAATGTCAGGATTGCGGGTTCACTAAGTGAAACTGAGTTTAGCCGAGTGATTTTAAAGTTAAATTGTCTGTGGTTTGATCATTAGCCCAAGTGAGCTAATTTTGATGTATGAGTTGTATAATTACATAACATGATTGCAGGATTTAATTATGCGAGTATATTCATGCTTATGGCATTTCCGTATGTGATTAGGATCGTATTGAATCGGTATACATGCATTCCATATGCAATCGGATCACCCTACGATTTTAGGAGTGAGTGCATGAGATGAGCCCAGAGGAAAAGGTCTCAAGGGTTGTCTAAGAACATTAATTAACGGAGGGTAGTCCAAATTTAAAATATCAATCAGTTTGAGCGCCCAATTGATATTCATCTGGAGGGTAGTCCACAAATAAATAATATATCAATCGCCGGAGCCGCCCAATTGATATATGTACACGGAGGGCTGGGGTCCACTATTAAGACTAATATTCCTGGCTACGAGGCTTGTGCTTATGTGAAAGAGTTCGTGAGGAAGCCCTGGATCTGAGTCGGGTCATGTAGACATTCAAGCAGATCATACATTCGCTTTGAATGTGTTTACTTGGAACATCGTGACCGCACTTTAAAGGTGAGTAGCCCACTTGGGGCGATTCTCCCATCGAGCTTAGCTCACCCCGCTGTGGGACCCCTTTATTTTATGCTGCACAAGGAGCGTAAGGGGACGGCCGTCCTAGAGACTGAGGATTAGAAGAGTCTAAAGGTACTTTGATGAATTTCACATGTATTAGAATTCCTACTTTGGTATATGTTGTATAAAGAGTAATTCACTAACTCTAATCCATGACATATTGACATGCTTTTGGCTGATATTGTAGTATGGGCCCAAAAAGGCCGTTTATCCATATTTGTATCACGTGGTTATATTGGACCGCCGCGACATGTGCTCTACGCAGGCTGCTTTACTGCAGCTCCCGCATGTGCTGAGACTCGCCCGATTTTCTCAAGTGGCGCTTCGCACCCGACATCCACTTGCATTCCGCGGCGTCGACGGCAGTCAACGGACTCCTGGGTTTTGAGGCGCTACATAAGTCTTATCTTATTTTCCGTGGCGCTGTTGCTTGTCTTTTTGCAAAGATTTGGTTTTACATCGCCTTTATCAGATTTGGTTTGTCGTTGTTTTATTGCAACGCTTGGTTTGTCGTCGACTCAAGGCTTACATGCTGTTTTTCCTCATTTTATTCGATCATCAAGATAATGTGATTATAGTCTTCAAAAGATATTAAAGAACTCGGAGTCGTGAGATGTTCTAGTCACTATATTATCAAATTTATTATTTTATATCGATTTACATGCTATTAATTTGTATATTATCAGATCTTTTTGTTTTTAGCAGCTTGTATCTCTTGATCTATCGATCGTCATAAATTTGAATCAATAACATTACTTAGAGAATGGGAAGACCAAAATAAGAAAAGAGGTTAAACATCAAAGCTTATAGTAGAAAAGAATAGGCAATGGAAGTAAAAATTGAATTCAAGTTTTTGTTGGTCAAAGCTTGGTAATAGAAAGGTACGGAAGGAAATTAAATATTTAAAAATATTATTTAAAATTTAATTTTTTCAAATTTTAGATAAAAATTTATTATTTTATAAAATGATAGTATAAATCTTAACATTTATAATGAGGATAAATTTTTTTCTCATGGTATTTTTATTTTTTAAAAAATAATTCAAAGATATAAATTATTTATCATAATAATTTTATTTTTATTTTAAAATGTTATACATATATTATAAAAATATTAAATAAATAAAATGATAGATTTAAAAAAATGAGTAGATAGGATAATCATTTTCATTTAAAAATTAATTTTCTCAAAATTTAGATAAAATTTTATTTTTTGTAGATAATATATTAATTTTTGTATAATGATGATGATTTTTTCCTATGATTTTTATTTTCTACAATAACTTAAAAATAAATTAAATATCATAATTATTTTATTTTATTTTTTATAAATTTATTAAAATATTATAAAAAATTATTTATTAAAAAATAAAATTATTATTATAAATACTTTTTAATTATTTTTAAAAAATAAATACCACAAAATGATTAAAGTATCCAACCATTTTTTTTTTAAATTATCTTTTTATCTATTCAATATTTGTATAATGTTCTAAAAAATAAAATAAAATATTAAGATAAATAATTAATTTCTAATTTATTTTTTGAAAATAAAATACCATAAGAAAAATATCATCCTCATTCTAAAATGTTAAATTTATATATTATTTATAAAAATTAATTTATCTATGAGAAAATTAATTTTTAAATAAAATAATTATCCCATTTAACTAAAAAAAAATTAAAAATCAAGATTTTATTTTATTTTATCTAATTTTTAAATAAAATTAAAAGATTAAGTTGAAAAGATAAATAATGATGTTAAAAGGATAGATAACCCACTACCCATTGAAAAAGACTTACGTGACGGTTGTTTTTTAGTTTTTGCTAAAAGCTAAATAACTTTAAGATTCATCTGCTTGTTTTTAACTTTTCTGCGACTCTATTATTAAAATTAAAATTATGAATAGAAAAAGACAATATTTGGCTTTTTCTATTAAACAAGGAGAGAGCTAACAACACTCACTACCTAATATTAAAAAACAAACAACTTAATAATTAATACAATTAAATACTATTTAGTATTAAACCGAAAAAAAATTCTATTTATTAAATAAAGAAACAAATGTCACCTTTACTCCCATAGAAAAGACTTTACTTTTCTTTTTCGATAGTCGAGGGGCGGTTTAAAAGTGTGGAAAAGTACAAGGGACTCGTATCACATTACACATTTTAAAGAAGATAACAACAAAAAGTGTGAAAGTACATGGGATTGAGAATACATTATTCCTTTTAAATACCCTCTCTTATGACCCTAATCGACATAGTGGAAAGTTTGAGTTGTTGTTACATGAATCTGTGTGTGCATTGTGTGATTTCAAAACCCGGGGTCCATGACACCACACCTGACGGACATATGGAGGTCGTGGGTTACCCGACTACTTTAAAATTCCAGCTTCCTTTCAGACGAGCCTACCCAATTACAAACCCGCATATCTCCGTCCCAAATACCAATATATGCAATATATACAAATATGGATAAAACGGCCTCGCCCATGCAACAATATCCATAAAACATATACAAACTATGAATCCAACTATATCCCCAATAGTTACAAGAGTTAATATCTTTACTCTTAAACAATACATATATTAAACGTAAAGGGTTCTAATACATGTACAACCACCAAAGCCACATCCCGGCTTTCTTCACAATAAAACCTCAAGGACGAACCACGCTCTCAGACGCCGACTAGCCGGATCCCACTCAATGTGGAGCGAGCCTCGCAGAGGAGAATCGCCCCTACGCTTACTCACCACCTAAAAACATAAACGCACGTTCCAAAGAAACACCCATTCAAGAAATGCATGATCCTACTTGAATGTTCATGCATTAGACTAATCTGCATCCCGAGTCCTCACGATTTCGCCCCCTACACTCGCCAAGCCTCGTATGAGAATTATTATATTATTAGCGGATAACTCCTCCGACGAATAATATATCAACTGGGCTTCCGACGCATTGATATATATTATTTGTTTGTGGACTATCCTCCATGAATAAATATCAATCAAGCCGTCCGACGTTGATATATATTATTTGATTTGACTACCCTCCGATAATTTGCTATATTTTACTACTCAACCTTGTTTCAGATCATCTCATGCACTAACTCCTATATTCCTGTGGATGTTCCAAAGGCATAAGTAATGCATGTATGATAGCTTCCATCCGCCTTAATCACACGCAAATATATAAATACGAATATATTCGCATAAAAATTAAATCACACAAACACGTTATGTAATTATCATTTCACGATCAAAATTGTTAGCTCTCTCTGGCTAATGTTCAAACACAAGCAATTCGATTCGAATTACTTAACCAAACACATAATTTTACAAAATATATTCATTTGCTGAATAAGCTTAAACCTCAAGTACTATTCCCGAAATATCATTAAATCAACGATTCACTTAGTGAACCCGGTGGGGCACCAAGGTGCCATTCTCATCTAAATTCAATCAAAGCACATGATTTAACACACAAACCCATCATTGTGAACTCCAATTGCCGTGAGGCAAACACGGGTCGCCCATTTTTCTCCCAAAATTTTATCAATTCGGGTCCCATGTTTCTCAGATCGATCAAACGCTCCTCACACTTTCAAACAACCAAACATCAACAAAACACTTGAAACGTGGAGCAAAACCGCGAGAGAAAATCCACCTCTGGCGGAGTTTGAAGAAACTCCCGATCCCGGAGTCCACGCGTATTCCCTCTCCGTAGAGCGCCTCTTCTTCTTGTCCCGGGTTCGCGACATCTGATCGCTCCGTATTTTTAGAGAGAAGTTTCCCAAAGAAAAACTTAAGAAAATGCTACTCGCAGTCTTCTCGCTCAAATCCTGCTTTTTTTGGTCTTTTTAATTAGAAATGAGACGCACTATTGACAATTTGTCATTTAGTGCCTTAAAACTTTCTAAAATGACCTTTATGTCCCTTCATTTCCAGATTTGATATTCAAACATATCGTTTCGCCCATTTTCATCATTTACCTATACCACTTGCGGTACATGAGTACATGTTATATGCGACTTTCGTCGCATCGGTAAATCGCTTACGACCCGGAATCGCTGACATGCCTCAAAAACGGTCGAATTCGACCGCCTCAACAAATTGCGAAATTTTACGCGCTAACTAGATTTCGGCAGACGATTCCAACTGCATAACTGGTTTCATTATCCGAGACGGTAGTAATTAATTTACGGATTTTAATCAGAATTACAATTTTGTAATCAAAATTACGATTTTGCCCTTATTCTAGAAATTGGAATTTCTCGGGTCTTACACATTGCATTCCGTGAAAAACTAGACATTTATGTAAGATCTTTTTAAGATTAGGAACTCCAGGGACTGGGACACAAATGATACCTTCGACTAACAATATCATCATTCCTAAATGTAATAATACCTTTATCAATTTCAGTGAATGAGGTGAAAAAAGATTAATTTCCTATCATATGATACAAACTAGAAACATATAAATTGAAACTTACAGAAATTATTTTAAATTTCTAGGGAAAGCAAGTTTAGGCAAATCTCCACATTCTCCAACTACGTAGCTTCTTCACAATGTGCATAGTAGTCGGATCTCCAACTCGAACGCTGATTCAGATTTCTCTGCTTAGCCTTCCAATGAAGAAGTCAAGCTGAGTTTTAATGATCGCCTAGAAGCATGCTGGGAACTTAAATCGCTATCACGGCGGTTCACCGTGTCGTGAGAAAAACACATTTACCTTGTCAATATGATTCTGATGCTAAGGATTAGTTTCCTAATCCACGGCATCTCTTTCTTCTTTCTTTTTCTTTACTCTTCTAATCGTGACCTAATTTTGTTTCTTTCGTTCTTAACACTTAAAGCGGCATTCGTTGTTTTACTTAATGCTAAATAAAACTTTTTTTCAGCTTAATGCTAAATATTACTTAACAGTATTTAAGTATTGCCGCTTGTTTTAACATTGATAGTGAGGCCGCTACTCTTCTCCTTGTTGGGCAAGGGTGGTGTTTCCTCTTTTCGAAGTAACTATTTAGCTTTTTCTATTGAGATTTCTTTGCAAATTCCCCAAGACTGCTCCATTAAAAAGTTAAAAACAGCCACCTGTAGTGATAAATATATACGCTCTCTTTACTCAATCAACGGTCAGACAAAGAGGAATATACCCTTGAAGAAGAAGTCAAGTCAGGATGTCCGTTTCTGCTCATAATCTCGACATTGAACTGTCTCGGAATGGTGTCGACTGTTGGGATCTTGTATGTCCATGTGCCTCAGGATAAAACCACCCATCCGAATTGGGGATAAGACTCTCAAGCATAAAAACTCACTCCTTTGAACAAAAGTCTTATCTATGTTAAGAACCTAAAAAGAATGTTAAGAAGCCTCTATGCATCAAGAAGATGTTAGATAACAAGGAAAAAGACTTTATTGCTTTTTTAACTTAACGCCGAATGTAACTTTGTTCGACTAAAGGCTAAATAGGATTAAATATCAATTGTTTGTTTTTTCTAAAAAACATCAACTTTTAAATTCTATCTAAATTTTTTGAGTCAATAAATTTTAAATAAAAACTAAAAATACGATTACTTTTACTTAATTAGCATGGAATGTATCACGAGAGCTTTAATCGGATCATAAGGTATACGATTTTCTCATATTTCAATATTTAGTTTTTTCTTAATAAGAAAAAAAGCATTAAGAATAAACCAAAAACGCCAAATATTTTGGCCTTCTCTATATAGCAAAAAGTATAAAAAATTTAAATAATGTTTCATCAAAGTTAAACAAAATGTACTTAAATAAGAAAAAGTTTATTTACTGAAGAAAAGTCAAAACAAACGCCACCAAGAAATACAAATTTCTGTGGAAACCCTAAACATTATAAACTACGAAAAATCCACTGTTTCAAATACTGATATTAAATCGAAGTATCAGGGCTATTAGAAAAATAATCACAAACTCCGAGCACCACATAATACTACAAACCTAAAAAATACATCATATTTATTCGCACTCAAAAATGAAACATGCCCTCATATAATAGCAGTAAAATAATGTAAGCCATTAGCTCAATCCTCACTAAAACTATAAAATTCATAATATCTTCATGTAAACATTTTCAAGTCAAATCAAATGCACTGTGACTCACCCAACTCGAACATGCTGAGAATGCCAAAAGCCTAAGGGATAGACACAACAATGGAAGGAAATGAATAGTATAACTTTATAGTCAATTAACCCGTCTCTAACACAAACAGGTTGAGGCTCGACCACAGCCATATAATATCATATTGCAAAGATTGTCGTCATTCGGGGCCAAAAGATTTACCTCCACCTATGACACCCAAAGTTTAATTATTATAGTAAAAAATACCAACTTAGGGTATGTTTGGTTCCTATTTTTGAAAATCGTAGTTGTTGAAAACATTTTTTGAAAACACAGATAACACAATTTTGTTGTTCTCTGAAAATTGTTCTTGTTCTATGAATTTAGAATTTTCTGGATTCTCCGTGTTTTTTAGAACAAAATAAAAATAAAAACTGGAAACTAAAGTGTTTTCTATTATCCTGTTTTTGTTTTGAGAACAAAAACGGTTTTTGAGGGAATATTGAAGATTTGCCTCACTCACTTCTCGTGACGCCCAAAACCGATACACGCTTGACAACCCACAACTGCGGAAAATCTATACGCTTCAGATCACGAGACACATACCGAAGAAAACCCGCCACGCCCTCGCATCAACACTCATTAAATATACCCAACTATATTCCAATAGTTCAACTCACAAAATCTATATCCTAACCAAATATATTATACTGCTCAAGAAGTTATAACATTTCTTCTTAATACAAATACATATTAAAATCTATAATTCTAATACATATTATCCAAAAACATCAAAGCTGGCCAACCCTACTTTCTTCAAAATCGGTCTCTAAGAAGAGCCATCTTCGAACACCCCGCATTCGAAAAATGTTCCCTCGACAGATGAGCTATCACCCGCACGGACCACCCTAAACGCTACTCCTTCCAAGCCGCATATAATGCTCCAATTTAAACACACACTCAAGTAAATACGATCCTACTTGAATGTCTACATGCTCATTCCCACGCCCTGAGTCCTCACCGACTTCACACTTGCCTGGGCTACGTACGAAAAATATCATTTTCAAACAAAACTCATTGCTCTTTAAAATACACAACCGAACGTGTCAAGTAAAAATATGGGACTACCCTCCGAGGCGAATGTGTCGATAACTTCCTAAATACTGCGAATCCTCATCCTAAATGACCACTGGACTGCCTCCCAACCCCATTCCCCTCCGAAAATCATCCCGCGAAATTCCAACCATGTTCGTTTTTATTTCATTTTCATGTCATGCACACACACCTAATTTCTAAGTTACCTCGGTGCATATGAAATGCACTATGCCATTTTAACACAATATAAATACTAATATATTAATTATGCAACATTCTCAAATTTGCAATTCACACCACATGTAATTCAACAATATGGATCAAACAACACCCAAATTAGCTCATTTGAGCAATTCACAATTTCATCTCCAATGGCCTATACTCACAATTATATTCCATATAATTGAGCAAATCACAATTTTATCTCTAATGGTCTATACACCAAAACACAATTTATTATATAAATTATGATACAAATACCCAAATCGCCAATAAACCGATACTTGATCGACTCAAAAGTGTCCTAAAATGCACTTTGCCCAAGATTTGGAACCGATTAAACGCCACCACGCTCAAACTACAAGCATTTACAAAACACTTAAACAAGTGGATAAAACAAGCAGGATAAAACCTCACCACGGAGCCTTGTCGAAACCTCAAAACCGAGTCCACGCTAGCCGCCTTCTCTCACAGAATAACTTTCCTCGCCCGGCTGATCCGACGATCGGATAATCGATTTTAGAGAAGTTGTTTCTCTAAAAAATATCAAATCATAAGCTATTGCATCCCCACGCTTCCTTCACGTTTTTTTTTTTTCCTTTTCCATTTCCTTCCTTTTCTCCTTACTAATTCTTTTTGTTTTCTTTCCTCATTTCCTTCTTTTCTTTCCTTTTCTTTTCTTTTTCTCATTTCTCCTATAATTTCCTTTCATTTTCTCCTTATTTTCTCATTTCTCTTTGCACTTTCTCTTCCGAGCATTGACTGTATAATGGTGCTGAGGAAGTTTCCTCCTCTTCTCAAGCCAAATGTGTGGCTTTCTCATTTTCCTTCTTTTCTTTTATTCCCTTTTTTCTTTTTACGACATCATACCCTACATTTACTTAAGATGAGCTATGGAATCATACACCATGTGGCCCAATGCGCCATTCCTTTATGCTGGTGTCACACTCTTGAGGTGCCATGTGGCATCTCCTAACCTTGCCATGTGTCATCCGACACCCCACGCCTCGAAAAACGTGTAAATTCCGACTGTCTCGAAATTCAACGAAAATCGACGCTGCAGAGTTTAAATTTACGAGACGATTTCAACGAGGTCCGTCTATCCGAGATCTAGAAAATTTCAATTTTTACCAAATTACGATTTTAAGTCTCTTTGAGAAAATTAGAATTTTCTCGGGTCTTACAAGAGCACCATAGTTTAGGTATCGTATACAGTTGAAATGCATATAGTAAGAATCTTGGTCGATAAGTTCACAATTTCATTTTGTTGCCTATTCATTGAGAAAAATAGCAAAAATTGGCATAAGACAATAAAATTTTAAATCTACCCAACTTTATTTGACTTTTTTTTTTTTTTACATCTATTCACTATATATTATGTCGTTGTAGTATTTTTTGTTCTATAAATACTAACTTAGGACTCCTCCTGTCTCACCCTTCCCTTTTATCACTGAGCGAAGACTCAAGGGCTTATTCACTAATTGTATATATTTCCTCTTCAATCTAGGTGTAATCGAGTTGAGTCAAGTCAATATAGAGCCAAGCTTGAACTCGACTCGATTAAGAAACTTGAAGCTTGAGCTCGATCGAACTTTCTTTCACATGTTCGAAACTTGACTCGAAAAATAGTCAAGCTACTCGAACTCGACTTAATAAAGCTCGAACCAATTAAAAATTTAATAAATAATTATGCTCAAACTCGACGGGAGTTCGACTCAATTAATAAAATAGTAAAGCCTGATAAAGCCTGGCGTTAGCCGGGTCGAGTATCGATACTCGACCCGACCAACGGGGTTACCGAGCCTCGACTCTCGATTAAGTCCGAGTCAAATTTGACTATTTCACAAGTCGAGGTCGAGTAGCTTGACTTGTTTACACCCCTATTTCAACCTTATAATTTCAAAAAAAGGAAGCAGATGAATAAATAAACAAATAAACAAATAAATCCAAATATAATAACATGCTGATAATAATTACCTCAAGAATCAATATGCTCCCATTCAACAGAGCCATTGCTCCTGCACTTTTCCTAATAGGAGTTAGTCTTTCAACCAAGATATTGCAGCAAATTCCAACAGCTTCACAACTACACTCTGATGTAGTACTTCCAGCAGCCTGATCCCCTTGAATCGCTTTCCATGTATCAGCCATGATCCTTATTTTCTCCAAGAAATCTCCCATTCCATCACATTTAATTGCACTAAGAGAAAATGCAGTCATCTGTTTCACTTTTGTCCACAGCCCCTGCCCCAACTCAATCCCTCCAACTTCCACAGCAACTGATCCATCCCCAAGAATGCTTACTTTCCCTGGATTTGATCGTAGCAAAACCTCATGAACAATTGGAACCCGAGAAATACCCCGTTTTCGCCATTTATTGCACATATTGAACTGTTTTATCATATCAGTCCTTTCTTTAGTTTCTGAAGAAGCAGCCAACTTATTCCAGATTGAAGGTAAAGTGTACTCCTTAAGTTCACCAGCAGCACCCTTACAGAAAAAATCGAGGTTGTTGAAAGTATGGAGGTTTTTGCTACTCACTGAGTCTACATCCATGTAAAAAACTGAAGCTACATGTTCAATTACAGCTTCGGAGATGAATGTTCTTGTACCTCCCTGACCTCGGCACGTTGATTTAGAAGAATGGTTTGTTCTTGTATACTTATATCAAAAGAAAAGCACCCCAATCATACTTCTTTTTAATGGCACCCAACCATGAACAGAGGTATAATTGGGCTTATATCTACGCCTATTCCAGCATTGATCATCATATCATGTGTAAGGCAGTGATCTTCCTGTCCTCTTGAATCCCACTGTATGTTACTTCCATTGGATGTCTTCCTCCTGTTGTTTTCAAGTGTCGCTTTCTGATTCATATACATCCGGACAGGACGTCGTAGATTGTATGCTGCAAGTGCACATGCAGTAGCAACCTAAGACATCATATAGTGAGTGACAACAGTCCATATTCTAAACACACATAGTATAACACGAATGTTGTGTTCAGGAATCCCGAGACATCTCGAAATCGTACTCTGTGCATATTCTGGGGCTTGGATTGAGCTATAAACCACAATGCAGTTGTCTTCGTCTGGAACTGCAAGGGCAGTTTGTGTCTCCATATAGAAATAATACTGAGACCCAAGTTTTATCAGGAAGCTTAAAATTTTCATGAAAGTATTAATCATAAAAAGAACCATAACAAGAAGGAAAACATTAACAGGAATGAAAAAGACAGTAGAGCGCCTAGTAAATGAGAAGTACTCAGCCATGAGAGAATCTGCAGATCAGCTTCAGCCATTCCTTTCGAGAAATCACCAACTTGTTTTGGTTGAAAGAAAGAAGGAACCTCAAAAAAACTTGACTTCCTGACAGCCTCTTCTACAGATAAAATGGGTGGTTCCAGATTTTCCATGTCGTAATCAACCATCAGTAAAGATCTGCAGCCATATCTGCATGTTTCTGAGTGTCTGCAACCTATACACATATAACTAGTTCATTAGTTCATTAGGCTATGCACAAGAAAGATTGAATGATGATGGAATTACCACAAGAGCAATATACTGTCCAGTGCATCGAGTAAAATCATCGGCAAATAAAGGTTCTGGACCAAATCCAGTCTTAATGCCTAAATTCTCCCCCGGGATATCTTTAAAAGAAATCACTGCATTGACTCCATCTGCCACTGATTTAGGCTTAAGTTCCATACCCTTTACTCGAGCCAAAGGCTTAGTACTAAAAATGAAAGCCCCATGTAGGCAATTTGTTGGAGGAAGGAAATGTCATCTTACATAAACAGCCTCACCTACAACATTGTTTTTAACTATCTCAGATTGATCTCGAAAAAGCAAGAAAGAAACTAAATAGGAAATTAACTCATGAGCTTCATGATATAAAACCAAGTTAGTGTATCGAACCAGAAGCTTGGATGACAGCCCCAGACTTTGCAATTGGCTCACCAACAGGATGATACTGTTTGTTCAATTCCACTTCCTGCTTTCCAGAAGTTAGCAAAGTTGAGACTTTACCGTGATCTAAATGCCTTGCAGGAGACATCAAAGTGCTATATCCATTCACATAACCATTAGGAGATTCAGCATTACCCTCAACCAAATGGCTAAAGAACTCGAAAAGAAAACCGGCAGCCAAGCTAGACCTATAGGCTGGATATGAAGTGTCATCATCCGGTACCACAATGCTTCTCAGTAACTTAACAGCTTCATATAAGACATCAATACTCAACACTTTTCCAATTAAAAATTCTTCAACTTTTGTAGCTCTTATTGCATGTTTTGTCCCATAAGCGCCAAAAGCAAACCGACAGTCACTGACAACCATTCCATTAGAACTTGCACAACGAGAAATCTTAGCCATTAAAGCAGCATTTAAATAAGGCAATGCATTTCCTAAGGGTCTAGGAGCAGCTCGATACGTTTCAAACAGCAACTTCATCTTGGTCCCCGAAGAAATGCTCATGATCCAATCCCAATCTGGGATTTTGACACTTACTAGTATACTTTTCAAATCTAACTCAAGCCTTCTCAAGAACTCCTCCATTGTAATCTCTTCGCTTTTGAGACCATTTATCAAATTTACCAAAGAACCTACAGCAAGAAGTATTGTAGCAATATCAGACGGGAAATGATTCCTCTGGGCCATCACCAGATTTCCACCTAAACTAGCTGAATTCCTCACGAACCCAGAAGCAACTTTTTCCATATGGTCAGAAATTTTTTTCCATACAATGTTTCCTTCCCTTAGAGCTTCAATAGCTTTAGAGATAGTTACAGTTGCTCCGATGATTATCCCGGTATCATCCCTTCTAATCATTGTCAGTTCAGGAATACATTTAAGATCAATATTTGTCAAAGCTTTCTAATTCCTTATAATAACTCATGCTAGTATTACCAACAACTACTTTAACCCGACTCCCATTACCATCCTCAACAGAACCCAACAATCTTTGAAGCTCCTCAATGCTAACAGGACTATACCATGAATATCATCTAGAGTCCAACAGCAGAGCAGACCTAGCTTCATTTTTCAAGAATTCAGGAAATGTATAAATCTCATTACTATGGTTATAAAATGGTAAGCTATTTATTTTCACTTCTTTACTATCTCCCTTCCTCCAAAAGGAATTAAACCCCAAATCCTCCATATCGATATCTGCTGCAAAACTCTTACAAACATCAGCAATGGGGCGATACCCAGTACAACGGCAGAGGTTTCCTGCAATAGCCCTTTCAGCTTCGGAAACTTCCAGCTTGGAAAAATCGTGGTGGGGGCGCTTACCGGGGTTTCTTCTTGCCATGGATAAGAGTGCGTAGAAGAGGACATACACTTCAATAGCGTACAAAAGCCACACTGAGAAGCATGGAATCCAGAGAATCTTTCATGAATTGGGTGGAATCCATTTTTTGTGTTGCCAAGACCTTCGGTTGTTGTGACTGAACATCCATTAATACTACAAAGCAAGGTAAGACAAGAACTCACTGTAAAATCATCTACTTGGTCAAGAACAGGGTTATGCTTGGACAGAAGAACAACACAAGCACCACAACCACCTGATTTTTTGTTGGGAAATTGAAAGGGGAAAATCAGCACAAATTTAAAAAAATTCAAAAATAATAACAACCACTTAACAATAATAAGTTAATAACTACTTAGCAAGAATGAGAATGAAAAATTATAAATCAAGAACTTCCTGGGATATCATAAATTTAGGTAAAGCACTGCTGAGAAACTTTCTTCAACTGGGATACAAATATTTCAATGCTTAAAAGCGAAAAACATATTCTTGTGAAACTATGAGTACAAAAGACTGCGAGAATGTAGCCGACGGAAAAGTTAACCTTAAACCCCTTGAGCCTTGGAATAGCATCCAGATATCAACTTGGGGTTTTTTCTTTCCCTAACCCTCTTCTCTTTACTTTCATTACCCCAACTATAAAAACCCTAATACTAAAAAAACATTAAATGTTGTTAATATATAGACTCACTAAGTACAAGTTAGCCTAAAATTGCATACGCTCACATAGTCATAATCTTTTTTTTTTTTCGACATTTACATAGTCACAATCTCGAATGATGGCAAAGGCATCGACATACTGAGTTACGAGAGATCTCAAGTTTAAATTCCGGTGGAGCTATGGGAAATCCTAAGTTCAAATCTTGTAAAATAGAATATTACAAATGTAATAAAAATTTTCTTGATAAACTAAATTACATTAATCAAAATAATCATCATTTTCATTATACCCCAACTATAAAACACTAATATTAAAAAACATTAAATGTTGTTATTATATACACTCATAGATACAACTTAGCCTAAAATATATAGGTTTACATTGTCATAATCTTGAATGACTAACCCGGTAATAATCAAATTAATCATCAGCATAGCTATTAGTCAAAGAGTTGAATTAAATATATTTTCTGGGGTCCTAAACAAGGAAATAACAGGTTAAAGAATTTTTTTAATTTGTTCACGCTTCAATTATTCTTACCTACCAAACACAACAATAATGATTAGATAAAACAAACCTACAGTACCACAAGAGAATTAATGAATCCCCATAACCCCCAGCAATTTAAAATAGAGCACAAGAACCAAAAAAATAAAAATAAAAATAAAATCCGACAACAAAATATATAAAAATGGAATCACATATGATGCAATAAAGGGGACATGATGGAGAAAACCCATCAGGAAGGAAAAAAAAAGGAATATCCATTTATCCAGAAAAGAATTCCATACAGTATGGATAAACAGAGGTTCAAAAGCAAGAACAAGAACATTAAAGGCAGAGGATTAAAAACCCATACCCATCAAAGAAAAAGAAAAACCCATACCCATCAGAGAAAAAGAAAAACCCAAATTGGGAAAAAATCAACCGGAGAGAAAGAAAGAAGGATATGACGAAAAGTGAACATATATATTCACATTGAAATACAATAAATAAATTAAAAAAAAAGAAAAAGGAAAACTCTGAGTATAGAGGAGAAGAAAGAAGGAGACCTTCACCGCAGCTGAGCTTGGCGCCTTTGAAAGGAGTGTGAGAACGCAAGAATTCAAGCAAAGTAGTGAAAGGGTGGATAGTGGAGACATCAAATTTCTTCCCATTAACCGCAAAAACCAGGCTGTTGTTTAAAGTCGATTCAGACTTCTCCATTTCTCCTCCGATAATCTGCAATCAGACTCTCAGTGTACAGATACTATCTATCCTGTGATTGGCGGACCGCGGAAGGAGGCACATGCAGTATAGAGAAAATATATCAAGAAGAAGGATAATTTCAAATTTAATAGTCCTTTCTTTTTCTTTTTTTTTTGAGAAAATTTAAAATAGCCTTTTAGAAAATGATCGTTGGTTCAAGAAAAAGCACAATGCTATGACTATAAGAAATTCTGGCATGTATAAAAAGATTGTCGATAAACATATATACATGTAGCAAATATTGTAGCTGAAAAAAAAATGATAATACAAATATTTTATGCTCATCAAAGTATTACTGAAGATAAATAAAATATATTTTACAAGTGATTATTACCCTGACAACCTATAAACAAAATGATTCTTAGACAATGACTAACAAATAATTATTATTATTTTGTTATTTTTCAGCATTGCTACTTGGTATGATATATTTCAAGTAATAGTTACCATATAATAGGTTTATGAATCAATACTTGTAAAGTTCTAAGGACTTAGAAGCGTCTTAATACAGTCAATTTAGTCACTTTATAAACACATGTAGGGCCTTAAACCTCATTGGGCCTACTAATTTGTATATTGGGCCTTGATTGCTGGGCTACAGGAAAGATTATTGGACTTCTGGACTTGGTTAAAAGGCCTAAAGATGGGACTGGAAAAACCATGATGTTTGCGGGTTATCAAGAACTTACTAGAAAGCCTTTGGAACTTCGAAAAAATTGAAAATATTTTTTAGGCTTCATTTGACTCAGGAAATAATTAAGGAAATAAAATGGTGGGTAGTGATATATATATATATATATATATATATATATATATATATATATATATATATATATATATATATATATAGCTAAAATCGGGCTTAAAGTAGTAAATAAAAATAATATATGGGTTGTCAGGAAGGCTTCTCTGCTTTTCTTAGCTATTGATGTGGAAGGTTTCTCTCTTTCATAAAAATAATATATATATTTACCAATGACATAAGTTTATCCAATGCACGCATCCATTCATCTTTGCTTTTCTTACATAAGGAAGAACCTAAAACTTCAAGAGCCAACGGAAGGCCTTGAGCATGAGCAATGACATGAGGAATGAGATTCATAACATCCATTGGAGGAGGGTCATTTCTAAAGGCATAACGGTTAAAGACCTCAATAGTTTTGTCATCTTGTAATTTGTGGACCTTATATACAACATTCACTCCATACATTGTCAAAAATTGTTTATCCCTAGTTGTTCTAATGATTCTACTTTGTGGACCAAACCAACTAGAATCGTCCATCAAAGTCTTTAATATTGATCGATTATTCACATTATCAATAACAATAAGGACCTTTTTGGAATGTAACTTTGTCTTCAATGAAATGGTTGTCACCTCAATATTGTTAACCTTTAACACCATGGAAAGAAGTTGTTGCTTCCAATAATCTTCATATTTTCTCGCCAAATCTAGTCCTACGTCAGCAAGAAAGCAAGAACCTTCAGATTTGTGAGAAATTCTTTCATAAATAGCTTTAGCGAGGGTGGTCTTACCTATACCACCCATACCCCAAATTTCTATCATGCGAACATCAATTGACTCAAGACACAAAAGTAATTCTAGCTCTCTTATGCAAGAATCAACTCCTACTAGGAATTGGGTATCTTTTGAAGAAACACAATTTAAATCTTTGGAAACATCTAGAATAATTTCCTTAATCAGTTGAGCCTCTGACCTGCAATTTGAATTTGGAAAAAAGAGAGAATAAGAGTAAGTTTGATGACACATTCATGGTTCAAAAAAGTAGCAAATTTGACAACTTTATGTGAAAGATATGGATACATTGTCTTGTTTATTTTAACGAAGAAAAGACAAAAAGAATAGTTTCGCATACCAAGTGTTCTCTATGTTTATTTTAACCGAACAGGCACTTACTTGTTCAGGAATGAAAGCTGGATAAATTAGCTACACTTCTGCACCTTTCCTCCTTCTTGTCCTTTTCATGTTGAGCCATGGCTTTCCCCTAAAATTTCCAGTCTGGTTCCAAACATGATGGATCCATTATAGAAAATCTGAGATTTCTCTTCAAAAGTACCAAAAATGAACACTTTTTCACTTCAAAAGTACCAAAATTCTGTTTTTACCCATTAAAAAAAAACCATTTTTTTCACAGAAATGGAAGACGAAGATATGGAAAAAGAAACTTACTGTGAATATCAGCAGCAGAAGCAGAGGTGAAATCATGTTGGGGGAAGATTCTCTGCCTTCCTTCTTCATCTACAAAGCTAGGGTTGGTGTTGATCTCAGAGAAACACTCCATTATTCCCAGATGCTTCAGAATCGTCTCGATGAAGAAAAGATTCACATCGCTTACTATCTTCAAATCACACCTACATACATAATTGATAATTCCATTTATTTTCCATCTTCCCAAACAGAAAAAAGCTTGCTGATGAACAAAAAGAAAATAAAAAAGTATACCCTAAAGCAGCCTCGATCTGATTCAAATACTGGGTTCCACGGTTTAGTATATAATAGCATATGTTCAATGGATCTGATCAATCATTTTCAATACCGGGCCCATTTTCTGGGCGTGTGAACCGAATGGTCCAATCAGATTTAAGGCTTTCACCAGGTACCCTGGTGTGCATCATTACTCAATGCACTGACGCTTTCATTATTAGCTGCCTAACTCCTTCAATGAATGTGTGCTCATTCACTTCACAATCGGGTATATGAATGCTTGTGAACGTAGTGTGACAGTCTTGTTAACTCCACCCGAGTTATCAAAAATGCAAAACACAAATACTATTTCAGAATCCCAATGTTGCTTTTGAAGACTTTCAATGTTGTTGCAAGAGATCGTAATCAAAATGGCCATTTTAATAATTCAACGTTTATTAAAAATATAATTAAACTCGGCAACATGGTATTTAAGATAAAATTATTAAGAGGCATAAAGAATACCAATCGCTATTTTATAACCTCTCCATTCTCTCTTCAAAGTCACAACATGTCACCCAAAACTCCTGGATTGCAGATTTTAAGACCTTGATTTCACTCCACGGAAATTAATTTTTCATTCTCAGTTTCATTTCAATACTATGAAGATGGCACCCCGATAAAGAATCCCATCGAGCCGCTTCTCTTACCATCGTAATATGCCGTGCCGACGAATATCCGCTTCGACGTATATCTGGTGACTTGATTTTTTGATATATCGAGATATATCTAAAGCTGATATTTTTATACGCATTATCGATATATCTAACAACCGCGGCGATCAATTCATATCCCTGGATCAAGTCAAGATTTCAAACTGTCATTTAGTCATCTTCGATATATCCCGATATATCTCATTTACCGAAAATTAAACTAACGCTACAAGGCATCGCTGCACTGGAGATATTTCCACGAGAGCATCGGCCACGCCGATATCGTATCGAACATCACCGATATCGAATATATCGGAGATATATCGATGGATATATCGGATATTTTCATCCCTGGTTACAAGACAACTTGTATCAAATCTAACAAAAATAAGCTACATATCATAATTCAAAAAATATAAATATGAATCTAAAATTAAATATATAATATTCTTTTTCCATTTTCAATAAATGCCCTTTTTTTTGTTGATTGCAAAGTTTGCCAGTTAAAAAAAAATAAAATGGATTTTGAGATAAAAAAAATTTAAATTTAATGGGAATAAGGATATAAATAATAAATTTCACCGAAGAAAGATTTATTGGATATAAAAAAATCTCATTGTCATCTTTAGGGTCCAAAATACGGTTAAGCTGGATTAAGAATGAGTTTTTTGACCAATCCTTCTATCAAGAGAAGGAAGAGGGTGACACCGCCACGCAGCACTGGCTTCCACTCACTTGCACCCCGGGCGCCCTGGACCAGCCGCAAACCAACTCCCTACTAACTGCAAACCAGATGATCTAGTGTAACGCCCCAAAAATACCCTAAAATTTTTATAATAATTTTTATTATATTCGATATGACCAAACCAACTCGTGGCTTTTCCAAAATTGATAAATTGATAAATTGTGAAATGTAAATTGAAAAAGTGGGTGAGCATATGAGTTAATATTATATGTTAAAAATGAAATCGAGTGAACTCCGAAATAAACCCAATGAAAAAGGTGGCAAATGTGAAAATTGTAAAATAAGAACCTGGCGGTCAATCGTTATGTTAATAAATGTCTAAGTGAATTTATGATAAATGAATAGCCAAAGTGTATAATAGGAGACTAAATTGGAAAATTGGATTTATTGGGTGGCCAAACAGTGCCTTATGAGGAACAAGTGATTTAAGACCAAAAAGGGGAAAAATGAGAAATGAGAATAGGGTGGAAGGCCAAACATGACCTTACACTTAAGTGAGATTTAAAAAACCAAACTTGGTCTTAGATGCTCATATTGAGCAAAACTCGTTTTGAGAGAAGGAGAGGAGAAAATGGGGGAGAAAAGCTACGGTTGCAAGAAGGAGTGGGTTTAGTTGGGTTTGCTTCTCATTTCTTGCTCCTAATAGATCAAGCAACCTACAAGAAGAGATTTGAAGAGGCTAAGGTAAGAAAATCAAACCCTAACCTTATATTTTTGTGATTTTCGATTTGGGGAAAAAGCCATAACTTGGGAAATGGACTTCTTCTTGATCCAACCCACATTTGGAGTTGTTTAAGCTAGATTCCATGGTGGGATGTGAGATCTATGAGTTTAGATGAAGAAATGTTGATTTTTATGGGAGAAAAATGGTGAAAAATCACATTTATGGCAGACGAAAGCAGTCTGCATTTATCGCAATGGCACTTCACACCACAAAGGCATGAAGGCAGGCGGCATCACACCAAGACATTTTTGGTACAGTAAGGGAAGTGGTAATGCACCACTAGCGCTGAGGACTAGTACCAAGCATTCACTACGAAGTAAATTACAGTATTTTAAAATCTAAGTCCCAGATTCATATTATCATTATTTAGGAACCCTAAGAAACAATTAATGGGGTTCAAATAAGAATGAGGACTATGAAAACGTATCAGACTGACGATATCTGGTTAGTGTGATTATTTGTTTAACCACTAAAAGTGAAGAATTTGTATTTGACTAGGTGTGGGTGAAGACAACAACCTAGCCTAGGACTGGTATCGACAAAGAAAAGGAATCGATAATTGGTTTGTTCTCTGACTCTATTCTTATTCAAATATTTTGGTAGTTTACCAAATAACTATGAAATGAGTACATGAACAAGTATATGAAATGAGTACATGAATGAGTATATGAAATAAGTACATAGATTTCTGAGTATATATTTGAAAAGATAATATGAAAGTGAATATGGAATTGAAATGCGCGAGTATTTGAAAAACCGAATGAATGTGAATGATAAATCGACTGTAAACAAATCGGGTCAATTATCGAAGATTCAATCGGAACGCATATATCGTAATGAACTGCCTCGACGGATGTACTAATCCGCATCCGCTGCGATGGCGTATGACATTGAAGAAATGTCCCACTTGGCGGATGCACCAATCGGCATCCGCCTTGATGACGCATGGCATGGCGATACCACATGTCGTAGCGCACTAAACGACATCCGCCATGATGGGAGACCGAATTAAGAAATGTAAGCACATTACCGGTCGATAATAAGGGCAGCATTCACTAAACGAATCATTAAATGTGTGGAATTGATAGTCAAAGTGAAATAACCAACATTGACGAGTGTAAATGATATTTTTATGTATATGCTTAAATCTCATAAATTGAATTGTGAAATGAATTGTTGCATTGAAAATGCATGTTGTGATATGGTAAAGGATTTGTAAATTCAAAGCATGCGGAAATGAATAGCATGAGTATACGTTGATATAATAAGCATGGTTTAGTGTTAAATGCATGCCGAGTTACATTGAATATTGGAATAGAACAGTATAGAACCACTAAGCATAAAAATGCTTAGCGTATAGTTTTATCTATGCGCAGTTTCTGCGAGACAAAGAGTAAGATGTAAGATCGCGGAAGCCGAGTTATAAAGCTAGTCATTAAGGAGGCACATACTCCCGCCATGCATATCATTTCCTTTTTGAACACGGAATATTTTGTGAACAATTAGTTGAACTTTAAAGAAATGTTTTGTTTTGTATATCATTTTGAAATGGCATAGAATGCCTTCACTATAATTGCATTTTATGAAATGTAAATGTTTGTGGGCTTACCATTTGAAAATGCTTCCGCACAAATCGAAAACCTAACGAGGAATAACACAAAGAAAATGTTTTGATAAGATAATTGAAAACGTCGGAGTAAACCAGGTCGCGACACTTTTGAAAAAGAAGACGAAATAAAATGTAAATAAAAAGAAATAAACCGAAAGGCCCCTAGGTTTCCCCCCTTGCCGACTCACGATCCTATTGACCGGCTAAGGGTCATGCATCCAGCCTTGAGGGGTTCCGTCCAGAATCCTTCCACCGAAGAGAATCGTAAAAGTGTTTCTCCCAACTTTAGGAATTGGTGCTTCACTTTGAGAGGGCCACCAAGCTCACTCGCTACTGAATAGGTAACCGCATGATCCTAGCTAAGGGGTTCCATCCGTAATCCTTCGATCAGAAATTTAAATGCTTCTCCAACTTTAGGAACTTGAAAGCCTACTCTTTTTTTAGAGAGCCGTCAAGCCCGACTTCCGACTTGGAACGGGCAAACCAGATAATATGGGCCCCATCAAGCCCTACCTGCTTAAACAAATCAATCTCCAACCACATGATGACCCTCACTTGAATTACAAGGCCACGTTACTTGATTCGGCGATATCAATCTTCTAACTTCTGTATTTTAAATATTTATTTCCTTTTATTTGTTTCCGACGTGGGACAACTTAGAATCACTAAAAAAGGCACGATATGCTACCTTTGTTTTACATTAGAGAGAGCCCTCATGAACAAGACTAAGCAGCTAAGCCTAAACTAGGAAAGACGATCATGTCTGACATAAAGTCTTAACAAGGCTGCCTGCCTAAGACTACTCAAGGCCTGATAAAGTTTCAATAAGGCAAATCATTGACTATAACATTCTCAATCATATGCACGCTTTCCCCAACATATATCATATATAGGTGTGTGTACTCTATAGAAAATTATAAGATCTTTCAGTAATTTTTGTGACTGAGATTCAGCACTAACATTGTAGACTAGGATAAACAGGCATTTATTCTTATGGATAAACAGGCATGCTGGTCAGATCAAAGGCTGTGATTGGCTGATTAGTAATACCATTAGCTGATAGACATAATGAATAGTCTTGACTTTCTTCATTTACTTACTCCCAGTAGTTGTTTTTGTGTTTTCCTTTTGTGTCTTTTTTAGTAATGGAAGATGAATTCTTATTCTTTAATCCTCCTGGAAGCCAAAACTGTCCAGCTGGAAGAATGGTGAATGCTTTTATAAACCACATGAGTTACAGTATAAAAAGATAAGAAGACACATATGCATAATTGGGAATCAAATAACATACATTTAGGTGAAAAACAATTTCCTTTTTTTTTTAATTTCCTCATTAATTTTGTAAAAAAAAATGTAGTAGGGAAAATAGAACTGTAATTTTATTCACATTTTCTTTGAAATTTTTTTCTTCATGCTTTCCATGTCATCCAAAAGAAAATATTTTTTCATGTTTTTTTTTTTCCATTAATAATTTCTAGGAAATAAATGGGCCTTATCAATAACTATCAACTAAAGAGCTAACATATAGGAAATTGATCCTTCACTTACCCAACTTGAGACATTTATCCTTTTCTATTGGCTTTCAATAAAAGTATTTGCCTTTATGACCATCTATTAAAATAGGGAGAGCAAAAGTCAATCCTTTTGCTACTAATTGATTGAAGAACGTTCATGATCTTTCTATCATTTATTATGAGAGTGACCTTTAATATCACTTAGCGGAATAAACAAGTCAAGCTAATTGGACTTGTAAAATATTTGAATTTCATTTAGAATTAATTGGTTCAAGCTTGAATGACTCGAGTATCATAATAGTCGACTCCAACTACTAATCGAGTTTTACTATCTTATTATTTATTAAATTATATTTATACCCTCACTGTATAAATAACTCTAAAAATTCTAAATCTCTTATTAAGTTTAAATTTTGAAATACGCTTTAGTTTCCACAAGAAGAATCGTTTCAAGTATGATTTCAAACTTGAGACCTCCCTCTTCCTTTGTCCGCTTCAAAACGATGAATCGTTATATCATTCGAATCCTAATTAAATCCAGACATGAAATGGTGAGCGTTCAAGTAGCTCGATTATTTTTTGAGTTGGATTTTGAAAACTTAAAAGAAAGCTCGATGAAATTCGAAAGAGTTCAAACTCGAGTTTTCTAATCAAGTTGAATTAGAGATAGTGGACTCAACTCAATTATACCCTAGTATTGCTTAGTGGAGGCTCATTATAGTTTGTAGTATGTAATATGTCTCCTATTTATACTAATTAAATGTTTTTTACCATTTAACTTTGGTTATTTAATCAACTTGTTATTTAGATTTGTTCAATTTTTGTGAATTTATCATGTGTTGACATTTAGAAATTGAAGTTTAGAGACTTCTCCATAACTATTTCAAGTGCGAGATAATCGATTTGAAATGATCATTGTTAAACGCTTAATATGATAATTTGACACATAAATGGACAGTAAAATTTTTTATGGTTGTGTTTGGTTCCGAGGAAAATGTTACGAAAAATTATTTTGACTGTCGAATTTTTTTTTAAAATTCAAATATGAATAAAATTATTTAGAATTTACTTAATTTTTATATTGATGAGTCAAAATAAAGAAAACATGTTTGAATCTATAAATGAAAATATTATATCAAATTTAACCCTATTTTTTTTTTCTAACACTTTTCCTCCCTATTTTCTTTTCTTTTCTTTTCATTTTCCCAAGGGAATCAAACATAGCCAAGTAAGCATTTTACAAGAAAATATAATCAAGGGTCTAAATTTATCCATATCTTCATCATCACTACCTATAACGAGCATTAATTAGAATAATATAAGAATCAAAGATTAAAATATTGATAAATATGGATTTATCGATACTTGGATTTTACGGATATATCAATAAAATATCGGTGGATATTTTTACTTAAATATTGGAAAAATGAAAAATAACAAAAATATTTTGAAATTGATAAAAAATACTTTGAAAAAGTATAAAAATGACATAAATAAATAAAAATACGCTTGTTAAAGATAATATTTATAATAATTTATATATAGATTTTGCAATAGTCATTAAATAAAAATTTCTATTTCTATTTTTTTACATCAAGGTTTTATTTTAGATCTACTTAAATTGGATTTTTTTTAACCAAATAGAAAATATATTTAATTTTTTTATTCTCTACATAAAAATAATTTTTGATATCAACCATTACATTTTAAAGATATTATTAAGTTAAACCAAAACGTAAATACCATATAAAATAAAAAAATTAAGGCAAATAGGTTTTAATAATAGCTTTTTATTGTAATATTCTATATTTAAATTATCAAATAAGAATTTAGATTTTATAATATTAAGAAAAATTATGGCTTTCAATTCATTTTTAAACACCACATGTAACCCAAGAATGGAGGAATTGAAATAATAAAATAACAACCTAATTTTTGGTGCAATTTGGGTCTTTAGAAGAATATATCTAAACCATCCATATTTCATAAACACCATCTCCACCATTGATTACTCTCACCCTGTGTTTCTTCTCTACTTTCTTCCTCCCATCTTCTTTGGTTTTCTTCTTTCTTCTTTCTCTTCTTTTCGACATTTTCTGAAAAATGCGGAGGGTTAACCGATCTCTCGATAAAAACCATCAGGAACCTTACGACCCCATTTTTTTAAAAAAAAATCGGGATTGATGGGACTAAACAAACTCACACATAGCCCAAACGCAAGCCCGCACACCAAAGTTAAGGGTCCACCAGATGTGCCCAAGATGAGCCCGACTCCATGGGGGTACCTTAATGAGCCTCATGGTCCGGCCCAGCCAATGAGTCGGGGGAATGTGCATTGCACTAAAGAGCCCATATAACAAGAAAGTGCCCAATCCCCATAATATGTTCTCCACATTTTAAGGAATAAGGATCCTTCATGATTATAACTTCCTAATTATCCCATAACAGTCGGTTCATGATAAAGGAAAGGAAATCCTTCACCCAATAAGAGAGATATTAGATCACCATCCGATAGCGAAAGTTACCACTATCTCCCTTATAACTACTCGACCCACCATCTGAAAAAGGCACGCAGAAAACACCTCTCGTGAGCTATTGATTTTTCCTCCAAGGAAGGAACTCCATTTAGGCATCGGAGAAGTGCGGCCGACACCCCGTCGAACCCTTGCTCTTCGCTTCTTTGTAGCCATCGTCATAGACTACCAACCCGACCCATCTACTAAATCCACTCCGGCCCCGCCATCGATAGAAAAGCACCAATGGGCTAAGGCCTACTGGAATGACAGCCTTTGCAAATAAAATTGATCACTCAGTGATCTATGGTATCGATCAAACAGTTCGGGGTTGCCACACCAAACTTCAGAACGCAAACCAACCGGGATGATGAAAATAATAGACACGGAAAACCCTTAAAGCCCTCATACGCTTAATACTGACGCCCAAAACCCGGAGGTCCGTTGACTACCCATCAACCCGCGGAATACTCGTGAACGCAGGGTAAATCAACATTATTCACGAAAATTGGGAACAATCTCCTTTGTACGGGGAGCTCTACCCAAGAAACAAACCTGCCCCAAACAGTTCAATATGACATATATATGAGTAAAACAGCAACTTGGGCACACAAACCAATACTCATCCAAATAAATCTCAACTATATATAATAGTTTCAAGAGATAATAAAATTATCCTTATACATCATATATCAAACTTATAGAGTTCTAATACATGAGTACATAACAAAACCAAAGCCACAACCCGACTTTCTTCTAAAACGACCTTGTGGATGAGTCAGTTTCCTCTAACGCTCCCCGCACCAAAATAATATCCTCGATTGCGCTTAGCTATCACCCAAGATAAGTAGTGGACCGACTCCGATGTTCTATTTAATGGACAACCCTCCGATGTATATCAATTGGGTCGACTCCGACGATTGATATTTTATATGGACTACCCTCCGATAATTATTATAATTAGTCAACCCTCCGAAACACTTCTCTCAGGTATCCACCTCATTGCACTCACTCCTATTATTTTAGGGTGTCCTAAAGGCAAATTTCCAACGATGATGCCAATTCCCAATATAATTCATATAACGATGCAATATATAACATGATATACATTTACATAATTTAATCACACAAACATGTTATGTAATTTCACAATCCATTATACCAAAAATTAGCTCACTTAGACTAATTATCAAACACGAGCAATTCAACTTGAATTACTCGACCAAACACATTTTCACACAAAAATTTATTCAGAAACACAGTTCAAGTGAACAAAGGAAAACTCCCGGGTCACTGCTCACATCCAACACTTCCAATACTGGTTTCACCTTAGAAACCGAATCAGATAGCCATTTCCGGCCTCATATACATCACAACATAAATTGTTTCATAATTTATACACTTACAAACCCAAATAGTCTGGGTGGTAATAAATCATGGACGTAATAAAATGGGTTTCAAAATTTTCTAACAATTGATTCCAAGATTCGGGATCGATCAAACGGTCATCACGACCTCAATCAACTCAACATCGGGAATACACTTAAACAAAGTGTAAACTCAAGTAGGATGAAACCCTACTCTCACGGAGCTCATTTAAATCCTCAACCGCGCCCACGCGGCTTAGCTCCGCAATAGCCTTCCTTCTGGCCCGGCGAACCGACGGTCCGACGCTCGAGAGGAATCTAGGAGAGAATGAGGTCATTCTCTCTTCTAAAAACAAATTCCAAGCAATCCCATCAGAAGATCCCCTTTCCTTTCACGTTTTCTCCCATTTTCAATTTGTAAGAGATGACACTGTTCACTATTTTGGCATTATTATCATTTAAAACAAATTATATAATGCCACCCATGTCCCTAAGCTTGGATTTTCAACATTTGGCACTATCTCGGCTGTCAATTTCCATCATCTCTCTATCCACATAGTTACGATAAATACGCAGACATGTTATAGGTGACTTTTGTCGCCATCACAAGTCGCTTACACATCCGATACCGATGCCTCGGTGCAAATTCGACTATCTCACCGACAATTCAACGCCGTATTAGATTCGCGAGATGATTCCAACGGTGAAATCCATTTCATCATCTGAGATCTAGAGAATAAATTTTATATTTTTACCGAAATTACGATTTTACCCTTGTGACGCCCCAAATCCCAGGGGTTTTGCTGATCACCGTCAACTACGGAATCACACTGTGAATGCCTGGGTGACTCTATCTCTCACTTAAAATCGGGTAGAGTCTCCTTGTACTTTGTGCTCTACCCTAAGACATAACCCGTCTCAACACATCCAACTAATTACATAGGGTTCAAATGAGAGTAAATAATGGCCACTTAGGCCCCCGCATCATCACTCAACCAATATATCCCAACCAAATACATATCCTCATGGTTTGTTGATAATTCACTCTTATACAAACATATATCAAAAATTCTAGAATTCTAACATGTATATATTAATAAAACCAAAGCCACAACCCGACTTTCTTCTAAAGTGGCCTCTATGATGAGCCGTCTCGTGCGCTCACCGTGATCTCAAAATAATATCCTCGACGTGGTGAGCTAATGCTCAGAGGAATCACCTTATCATTACTCTCCACCTAAGTGCATATGCAATGCTCCAATGAAAACATACATTCAAGTAAATGCGTGATCCTACTTGAATGTCTACACGATCAACTCATATCCCGAGTCCTCATCAACTCTCTCACACTTGCCTAAGCCACATATGAGAAACCTTATTTTCAACAAAGATGTTTGTTTTACTTATGGACAACCCTCCGATATAAGTAGTGTACCAACTTTGATATTCTATTTAGTGGACAACCCTCCAATGTATATCAATTGGGCCGACTCCGACGATTGATATTTTATATGGACTACCCTTCGATAATTATTATTATTTAGTCAATCCTTCGAAACCATTCTCTTAAGAATCACCTCATGCACTCACTCCTATTGTTCTAGGGTGCCCCAGTGCATATAGAATACATGATGCCAATTCCAATACAATTATATAACACATGTAAATATATTATAATGCATATATTCACATAATATAAATCACACAAATATGTCGTGTAATTTCACAATTCATTACACCAAAAAATTAGCCTACTCGGGCTAATATCAAACACGAGCAGCCCAACTTGAATTACTCAACCAACACATTATTTCACAAAAATTATTTGTGAACACTATTTATGGAACAAAGAAACCCGTTACCGTTCCTGCACCACCAATCATCGATTCACTTTGTGAACCTGAATTTCACGGCCATTTCTGGCCCTATACACATCACAATTTATTCAACAATTTCCAACTCAAACACCCAAAATAGTCCGTGCAGTGTCACGGACTATCAAAATGATTTCAAAAAAAATTCCACATTTTGGTCCTAAGTTTTGGGACCGATCAAACGGTCGTTCAAGGCCTCAAACCAACCAAAACATTATAAAACACTTAAATAAAGTGTAAAACCCAAGTAGGATGAAACCCCTACCTCTCGGAGTTTGAAGAAACTCCCTAAAATCGGAGTCCCGTGCGCAAATCCGCGCAGTGCCTTCCTTCGCCCGAAATTCGGACGGCCTGACGCTCGCAACCCAGAGAAGCCCTCTCTCTCTCACTAGAAACTTAGTCCTAAGCTACTCGGAAGTGCCTCTCCCGTCTTTTTCTCCTTTTGTCTCCAATTAATGGAGAAGATGAGCTACTATTCACTCTTCATTCTAGTATTATTTAAAATTTAAATAATGACCATTTTGTCCCTTAGCTTGGATTTTCGATATTTGGCACTATCCTGGCCGTCCATTTCCATCATCTTTCTACTCATGCAACATGTATAACATGTGTACATGTTATATGTGACTTTTGTCACATCTCATGTCGTTTTTCGGCACCCGAAACTCGATGCCTCGAAAAATGTGTAAATTTCGACTCTCTCGGAATTCTACAAAATTCGACGTGGTAGCTAGATTTCGCAAGACAATTCCAACAGTGAAATCTATTTCGCCATCCGAGATCTAGAAAATAAATTTCAGAATTTTTTTTATCGAAATTATGATTTTACCCTTTTTCCATACCAAATTTCGTCTTACATTTTCCCTCCTTTAAAAGGAATTTCGGCCCCGTACTCGACAATCGAAACACTCACATATGCAACGCACGAGAATATGCATGTACATTCGACTAAACTACGCACCTCATCCCTAAACAAGAAGCGGGATAGGTGGCCCGCATCGTGTCCCTCAGCCCCACGCTGACTCCTCCACCCCATAGTGCCGCCATAAGACCCTCATTCAAAATTTCACTGGGCTCGGCGCCGCAAAAACCCGATCACGGCTATCCAAAATGCACACTCGGTCCCTCCTCAAAGGTCTCATCGTCAACCTCAACTGGCCCCAATCCACTACACGAGTCGGATCCGCGCAATTTCCCGAGTAATGGACATGAACACCTCGTGGACACCCGATATGTCGGCAGAAAGCCAACCCGCATTCAATGCCTATCCTCTCGAGTATCTCGAAGGTCCAATGAATCTTGGCGAGTAGCTCTCGCTGCCACCGACCACTCCTTCCCAAAGTATTGACCTTCAAGAAAACGTGATCCCCAACCTCGAACTCTAAGGGTCGACGTCGTATATCAGCATAGCACTTTTGCCGGCTCTGAGCCGTCTGTCGTATCAAGCTCACCTTCTCAAAGGTTTCTCTAATCAGATCAAGACCAGTGATGGAGTTCTCTCCACCGTCCAACATAACAAGGATCCGCACGGCCTCCCATAAATGCCTCATATGAAGCATCTATATACTCACCCGATAACTCGTTGTTGTAGGCGACCAATTGGCGCGCGTGCTCTTCCTGCCACCATGATCCAGACACATGCTCATAGCATGTCCCTAACACTGTGAGATAGTCCTCTCGACGACCTATCCGTCTCTGTGCGGAAAGTTGTACCATAGTCAGCCATGGTGCCATACCTCTTGGAAACTTTTCCAAAAGTGCATCGTGAATCTCGGTCCCTATCCAATACTATGGATACGTGGTACTTCATGCAGCTCTAATTATCCCTCAAATGTACAACCGATAATCTCTCCAAAGGAGAAGGTCATCCGCACGGCTAGAAATGTACCGACTTCTCAGAGTCGCCTCCACTATCACCCATACCGCATCATGTCTCTACGGTGTCCGTGGCAAGTGGGTCACAAAATCCATCGTGTTCTACTCTCCACCTGCCACCTCCAATGGCTGAAGTAGCCCCGTGGCTTTGATGCTCAGCCTAACCTCGCCGACACGTGAGACATCGCCGAACAAAGTCCCCACAGGTTCTTCATCCCGCCTCCGCACATCGACACGAAGATCCCGTACAACTTCGCGGCACTCGATGCACGGCAATCGAGCGCGAAACTCCCCGAGAATCTCCTCTCAAATCGGCCAACCGGGAACCACCGCCCCTATATCAAGACTACCATCCGCTGCGGATGGTCTCGTGCCTCGCCACCCGTACTGACCGTACTCCTCGCCCCGATGGACACTATCTCTACGCCTTGCCACATCGACCAATCACTCCTCGCCAACGCAGACGGTAGCCACTAAACTCCCTAACGCATTTTGAGTCTCGCCAGATCAGAGTCTGGTCCAAAGTTCGAGGCATCCGCTTTACCCCGAGAAGCCATACTAGCTAACGCCCGCGACTTCCGATCGAGTGCATCGCCACTCACATTCGCTTCTTACCGTGATGGTAATGCAAAGTGAAGTCATAACTTTCTGTAGGAACTCCATCCATTCGTGCTACCTAATATTGAGGTCCCACCGCGTGAAATATACTTTTAGACTTTATGGTCTCGAAAGATACCAACTCTCGCCATATAAGTAGTGACGCCAAATCTTCAAGGCGAAGATCACGACGCAATCTCCATGTCGTGGTGTGGGGTAATTCGCCATAATTCTTCAACCGCGGGAACCATGTTACTACCCTCCTGCACTTCGCCAAAACACATCCCAGCCTCCGGCCTCGAGGCATCACAATACACCGTGGTACTCCCGTCCCTTGTTCTGGGACTATTGGCATAGAGCCGGCAGTCTCTTCTTCAACTCTTGAATGCTCTCACATCGGCCATCACACCAAACTTGACTCCTCCTTTCCGAGTCAACCTTGTCATAGGTGGCTGCCGGTCCGAGAAATCCTCACGAATCTCCTATAATACCCAACCAATCCCAAGAAACATTATTCGAAGACCGACTTTGCCTCCCAACTCATCATGGCCTCAACCTTCTTCCTCGGGTACACCGACACGCCTCTCGATGCCGACACCACGCGGTCCTAAAAATCTCACCTCAAGAAGTCGTAACTAGCACTTACCGAACTTCTTGGCGCATGCTGATCGCCTCTCAACAACTCGTAACACGATCCTCAAGTGATGCCTATGCTCCTAATTTCGACCGAGATCAAATGTCATCCACGAAGACTACGATAAATCGATTCAGATAGGGTTAGAATACCCATGCATGATCCATGAATGCTAATGGTGCATTCTGCCAATCCAAAGGGCATCACCGTGAACTCAAAGTGCCCATAATCGCCACCAACCGCCTTTAGGGATATCTCAGATCCCTAACCCCGCCTGATGGTAACCAAAGGCGGGTCTTATTTCGAGCAGACTCGCTCCTCTCAACTGACAGCCAAATCGTCAACTCGGTAATGGGTAAATCGATTCGATTGTAAACTCTCAATTGTCTGCAATCACGCACAAATAAGGGCTCCTGTCTCTTCTTCTTTGCAAATAGAACCTAACGCCCCATGGTGAAGCAAGGCTCGACCTATAAACCCTTGTCCAATAACCTCAGAAATGGGACTCAGTTCCTGAACTCATCCGGGTGCCATCCCATGAGTCACAGAGATGGGCAAAGTACTAGGTGTAACTCATCATCGAAGTCTACTTACCCTCCGCGGAGGTACCCAGAAGCTCATCCGAAAACATCCACATACTCGCACACCACTGAGGCAGATCTAAGTCCGGTCTCTCCTCATCCTTCAGTAGGCTCGCAGCCAACCCCGCTTAACTGCCCCCGACACCGGACTCGCATTAATCGGGTCTCTGGCAAAATATCATGTCGTCCTCGAAATACCACACGGTACTCCCGCGTAAAGCAGAATCCTCCACGCCACACCGATAATGACCCCGTGTCAAGCCGTACCAATCAACCTCAGATGACATCGAACTCGACATGTCCATGATCTCGTCCACCGGGAGTAGAGTCCCAGATCTCCGTACCAGCAACCTCGACATATCATCCCTATTCTCGCCTCTAATCCCTGTGGAGAACCTTCACATACAAAGTGCTCTTCTAAGGTCTCAACGCCTAAGCCTAATCCCCTATCAAGCAACCGATGCAAAGAATGAAATGAACGCTAAGCACCGTATCAAAATAACACTCTTGCCTATAGCGAGATAAGAAACGCACTGCATAACCCGGGTCGATCCGCGACTGCCACGTGGATGGCGCAGACACGCCCCGAACCCCGATGTCCCCGTCAGGCATCGCCCTTCCGCTCTACCCATACTCTGGCCTCCTCGAGCCCGCCCTCAGAGCCGGGAGGTGCTCTGCAGCTCCTCGAACCGAACCGACTCCTCCGGCTCCGTACTCAGCCGTGGAGGAACGTATTGTGGCTCTTCGTCTCTATTATCGATCGACCAAGACCGCCCCGGGAACCCCGATCCCCGGCTTCGGGGCAATCCTCCTCATGTGTCCGAAGCCAGCTGCAATGGTAGGCACACCATCTCGTCACTACCAAAGAATCTCATTCGTCTCGCACCCGTATGGCTACGACTTTGAACCCTCGTGAACTGTGAAGCCCTCTCGTCTCTTTCCCGAATCCAAGAAGACCGACTCTCCTTCCCTCGCTACTCAACACCCGTTATCCCGAAAGGTTCGAGAATCCTATCTCTTCTGGGCGGTCGTGGCCGTCCCAACCACGGAGTCCATATCCTGTAGGCAAAGTCCTACAATCCTGACCCGAATGGATAACTTTAGCCCATTCTCAAATCTCCTATCCTTTGCCATGTCCGTGGCCACGTAATCATCAGCAAATCGGGCTAGCTCTATGAACTTAGCCACATAATCCATCACAGTCATCGCCCCCTACTTCAGCTCTAGGAACTGAGCTTCAGATGCCAAAAGATCTAAAGTACTTACCCACGACGCCTCCCGAAACTCGCCCATGTCATACCTCTAAGTCTCTAGGAAGCCCTTGCCCATTTCCACCATACTGGCTCACCCTCTAGCCGGAACTGCAGCCTAACCTCGATCCTAGTCGCGCCGAGGTAACTTCCATAACCCTAACACCTTTCAACCCGTATGAACCAATGGTCTCACACTCACCGTGCATCCCCCGGTGGAATGCCTGAGGATGATGCGCCCTCAAACTCCTGTGAGGTTACTGTATCTCCTGACCACCGCTATACCGCCAGGCTATGGTCGCTACCGCAATACCTACACCCTACAAAGGCCCGACCAAACATCGGTGGTCAACAATGTCAAGGCCTCGACTAAGACTTCGTGATGCCCCTACGTTATCGTCCTCGATCAGCCATCCACACTATTTAAATGACAAGTTAAATATACGTGATTCTAAGGCATAAACACAAATTTCGAGACACTATTATTCATACTCATAATATACAAATATATTCTATGTCCCCTTGTGCATTTAAATGAAATGCATAGATAATTAATCACATAATGTGTTCATGATTTACAATGGAATTGTAATTTTTATTTTCGAAATTTTCATTTTTCCAAAATTTTGTCTCATTTTATCTTATTTAATTTAATTAAATTTTTTTTTTCGAATTTTTTTTTTCATTTTAACACTCAAATAAATTTATGTACTTATTTTATTCAATTTTCTTCGCCACACCCCAGAAAAACCTTAGAAAATAATTTTCTCCCAATAAACCAAATAAATTTATAAAATTTATTTTATTTAATTTCCTTTTTCCAGTTTTACACACTGTAAAACTCCCAATTTTTTTTTTCTAACACTTCTTTGTGCTACTCACTAAGCACATAAACCAAACACAACACATGATCACACATCATTCATGTTATGCAAATTTTTCACACAACAATTCATCAAATCACATAATCACACACCAAACACATTTACGTAAAGTTCTAATAATTATCCCGTGATCGTTTCAGGGCACCTACATTACCTAACTCCTACATCGAACCACACCAAGTGGTGATGGATACCCAAACCCGAAATTCCTAGTATCAGATATTTAAACTCCGATACCGTCAGGAAGCTAGTATCAAACCACACTTATAATTACACCTACTTAGCTCCTAAGGTAATTGCTACTCTTAGCTCTAATAATAAGCTGTGACGCCCCAAATTCAGTGTCCCGTCAGATCCAATAACCCTCTGAACACTTGAACGCCAAAATAACCCATAGTTCTGCCACTAAATCAAAACTTTAACAGATATCACCCTAGTACATAACCTGTCCCTACACATCCAACGACCACATAGGTCCAAATGAGAGCAACATGGCCATTTAGGCCCTCGTGATCATCACTCAACCAATATATCCCAAATCCAAATACATATCTCATGGTTCAAGAGTTGATAATTCACTTCTTATACAAAACATATATCAAAATTCTAGAATTTAATACATGTATACATAATAAAAACCAAAAAGCCACTCCGACCCTCCCTCTCTCTCTCTCTCTCTCTCTCTCTCTCTCTCTCTCTCTCTCTCTCTCTCTCTCTCTCTCTCCTCTTCTAAAGCGGCCCCTAAGGATGAGCCGTCCCGTGCGCTCCTGCACCGAAAATAATATCTCGACAGGTGAGCTAATGCCCGCAGGTGAATCACCCTAATCGGGCTACTTCCACCTGGCGCATATGCGCAATGCTCCAATGAAACATTACATTCAAGTAAATGCGTGATCCTACCAACAACTACATGATCAACTCATATCCCGAGTCCTCGCGTAATTCCCCTCACTTCCAAACCACGTATGAGAAACCTTATTTTCAACAAAGATGCTTGTTTTATTTATACAACCCTCCGATATAAGTAAATGGACCTAATTCGATATTCTATTGGGGTGGACAACCTCCATGTATATCACTCAAATATTCCACGATTGATATTTTATATGACTACCCTCCGATAATTATTATTTAGTCAACCCTCCGTAAACCATTCTCTCAAGAATCACCCATGCACTCACTCCTATTGTTCTGGGGGGTTTCAAAGGCATATGGAATGCATGATGCCACTCCCAATACAATTATATAACACATGTAAATATATAATAATGCATATATTCACATAATTTAAATCACATAAACATGTCATGTAATTTCACAATTCATTACACAAAAAATTAGCTCACTTGGGCTAATTATCAAACACAAGCAATTCAACTTGAATTACTCAACCAACACATAATTTCACAAAAATTATTTTGTGAAGACTATTTATATGAAACGTGCTGAAACCTCGAAAGTTACCGTTTCCCGCACTACCAATCATCAGTCACTTAGAACTCCGACTTCACGGCCATTTCCGGCCCTATACACATCACAATACAATTTATTCAACAATTTCCAACTCAAACACCCAAAACATTAAATAAAGTGATTTAAAAAAAAATTCCACATTTCAGTCCCAAGTTTTAGGACCAATCAAACAGCCATTCAAGGCCTCAAACCAACCGAAACATTATAAAACACTTAAATAAAGTGTAAAACCCAAGTAGGATGAAACCCCTACCTCTCGGAGTTTGACGAAACTCCCTAAAACCGGAGTCCACGCGTAGGCCTCTCCGCGTAGAGCAGCTTTCCTTCTAGCCCGAAATCTCGACTGACGCTTAAATCTCAGGAGAGAAGTCTTCTCTCACTAGAAACTTAAATCCGGCTACCGGAAGTGCCTCTCCCGTTTTTCCCTTTTTGTCTCCAATTAATGGAGAAGATGATACTATTCACTCTTTCGTCTCTCTAAGGTCATTTAAAATTTAAATAATGACTCATTTTCTATTCCCTACTGATTTTGGCACTGCACTATCCCGGTCGTCCATTTCATCATCTCTATACATGCAACATGGACACACATGTGATACATGTTATACGCGATTCGCCACATCTCATGTCATTTTTCAAGATCGAACTCGACGTCGAAATGTGTAAATTCCGACTCTCTCGGAATTCTACAAAATTCGACATGGTAGCTAGATTTCGCAAGACAATTCCAACGGTGAAATCCGTTTCACCATTCGAGATCTAGAGAATAAATTTCAGAATTTTTTTACCGAAATTACGATTTTACCCTTTTTCCATAAATTGGAATTTCTGCCCATGCACTCTTTTCCGTAAATTGAATTTTCTCAGTCTTACATTCTCCTCCTGTTGAAATTTAGTCCCAAAATTCGGATTAATCACAACTACCATGCATATGCAAATATGTACACTTCCATGCATGTAAACCGCCATTTAAAATTTAAAACAACCAAAACCACGCAGACTCCTCATCCTTTAAACAAACATAGGATAGGTGGCCCACATCAAGGTCCTCGCTCCCACTGACTCCACTCCATGCGTCGCATCGCACTCACTAGCCTCACGGTCTCACACGCAAACCCGATCACTCGCGTCCAAACGCATACCGGTCCTCTCCTCAAAGGTCCCATCAATGTCAACCTCAATCGCCTCAATCCACCACGAAATGGATCTCGGGAGGACATTTCCTGAGTATTGAGACGTGAAATACTCGTGACACTCGACATGCCGGGCTGCAGCTTCAACCGGTATGCAACTGTCACCCCTCCCAGTATCCCAAGGCCCAACAAATCTCTGATAGCCCCGCGCCGCGAACCTCGACCACTCCTCTCTTAGGCATCACCTTCAAGAAGACATGATCACCAACCTCGAACTCTAAGGGTCGACGTCGTACGTCCGCATAGCTCTTCTACCGACTCTACCCATAACCTTTTGGAAACTCTTCCAAAAGTGTGCCGTAAACCTCGGGTCCTTATCCGACACTATGGATATTGGTATTCCATGTAGCCGGACTATCTCTCGAATGTACAACCTGCAGAATCTCTCCAATGAGAAGGTCATCCGCACGGCTAGAAAATGTGCCAACTTCGTGAGCCGATCCACTATCACCCATACCGTATCATGTCCTGCAGTCCGTGGCAAAGCTCGGGTCAAAATCCATCGCGGACGTGCTCTACTTCCACTCAGCCACCTCCAATGGCCGAAGTAGCCTTGCTAGCTTCTAGTGCTCAGCCTTAACCTGCTAACACGTGAGACATCGTCGCACGAAGTCCCCTACGTGTTTCTTCATCCCGCTCCAGTAATACTGACGACGAAGATCCTGGTACATTTTCGTGCCACCTGGATGCACGACAAATTGAGAGCAGTGAAATTCCCTGAGAACCTCCTCTCTCCAATCGATTGAATGGAGAACCACTACTCATCCTCTATATCAAGATCGCCATCCGAGCGACCGCCCAGCCCTCACACTGCACCTGACCACCCGGTCCCTGATGGATACTATCTATGCGTCCTGCCACTGGGACTCGATCACTTTGTTCAACGAGATCTGGTGTAGCTACCAAACTCCCACCGTGGCCTCGCCGTTGTACCGCAGCCTAAACCGCCCCACGCCTCGAGCATCCGCCACCCCCGTGAAGCTACATCGCCAACACTTCGCGACTTCGATCGAGTGCATCACTATGACATTTGCCTTACCGAGGTGGTAATGCAAAGTGAAGTCATAATCTCTGTGAACCCATCCATCTACGTGTTCATATTGAGGTCCCGCTGCGTGAAAATATACTTCAGACTTTTATGGTCTGAGTACATCTCGAACTGTCGCCATATGGGCCGTGCTTCTAAATCTTCACATGGCGACCATGCCGCTAACTCCATGTCGTGTGTAATTTTCATGATTCTTCAATCGATCAGAACCACAAGCCACCCTCCCTGACCGCATCAAAACACATCCCAGCCGACCTCGAGGCATCACAATACATCAAAAATTTCGTCCCCCGTCCGGACTATCAAGATAGAGTCAAGTAAGTCTCCTTCAACTCTCGAATGCTCTCCTGGTGATCGAACATCCCAATCAAACTCGACCTCCTTCCGGCCAACTTTATCATCGATGCCGCGACCAGAGAAATCCTCATGAATCTCCCGTAGTACCCAACCAATCCCAAGAAACCGCTGCAGACTCGAAACCGACTTCGCATCTCCCAACTCATCACTCGCCCCAACCTTTCAGTCCACACCGACACGCCCGACGCCGACACCACGTGTCCCGGCAAAATCGCACCTCGCAGCTTCAAAACTCGCACTTTACTCGAACTTAGCGCATAACCGATGGCTGGTCTCTCAACAATCGTAACACGATCCTCAAGTGATACCATGCTCCCACTGACCGAGTAGATCAAGATGTCATCCACGTACATCTCAATTTATTAAATCGACCTAGATGTGGTCGAATACCCTATGCATGAGATCCATGAATGCTATTGGTGCATTCGTCAATCCAAAGGGGCACACTTAAACCTAAAGTGCCCATAACGTCCCAAACGCTGTCTTAGGGATATCTATCTCCTAAGCCTCGCTTGATGGCAATCCAAGCAGGAAAGTCCATCTCTATGTACTCAGACTTCAACTGATCAAACAAATCGTTAATCCTCGGTAATGGGTATCGATTCTTGATCATAACCCTGTTCAACTGTCGATAATTAATGCACAGTCGAAGGGTCTTGTCCTTCTTCTTCACAAATAGAACCAGAGCGCCCCATGGTGAAGTGCTCGGTCTAATGAACCTCATTCAAAGAGTTCCCTGCACTGGACTCGAAGTTTGCAACTCAACCGGTGCCATCCTATACGTATCATAGAGATGGTGAAGTACGAGGTAACTCGACACCTAAGTCTACTACCCTCCGTGGAGGTAGTCCGTAGCTCATTCGGGAAAACATCCACATAACGCACACTACTGAGGTAACCAAGTCTAGTCTCTCCCTGTCCCCAGTGGCAAGGCTCGCTTAGCCAACCCGCTTAACTCGTCCTCGACACCCTGACTCAGATAACGTCTCAGCAAGTCATGCTCACCTCCCAACACTGGGCAATTGGCTCGCATGTAGCTAAAATCCTCCCACGCTCACAATCATAACAAACTCGTAGGTTGTCACCAATCCATCCCCAGATGACATCGAACTCGATATGTCCATGATCCTCAAGTCTATCAGGCGTGAGTCCCCGAGATCCCCAACTCGCAACCTCGACATATCATTCCTATTCTCGCCCTAATCCCTGTGGAGAACTCATACAAAGGCCCTCTAAGGTCTCAACCCTAAGCCCAACTCTATCACAACCGACGCAAAGAATGAATGAATGCGAAACACCGCAATTAACACTTCGCCATGTCACGCTCTCTAGGTCTCAGCGTCCTTGCCCATTTCCACCATACTGGGCCCTCACCGTCGGAGCGTTTAACCCGATCTTCGTCTCGCCGAGGTAACTTTCATAGCCTCTAACACTTTCTCGACTGGCATGAACCAATGACCGCCACCATCGGATCTCCTCCCCCCGTGAATGTCGAGGATGATACGCCAAACCTCCTCGAGGTTAATAGACCTCCCGACACCGCTATACCGTGTACCGTGATATAGCCGTCTGTCGCATCACCTACACCCTCTTACAAAGGCCTACCGACACACACACACGGTGGTGTCTATCAGTACTTCACGGATCTAATTCTACGCCCTCGTCCTCGACTCAGCCATCTACATGCTGAATGGCAACCGCATTCATTTAATTCTCTCATTACTAGCAATGCACATGCCACCATTAATAGATTCTGACAACCATGAACGACCGTCATTTCCTTATCCAAATCCCTGGGTCATAGTTTCTAACCTTAGCATTTACCCTTTTCCTATACGCACACACCATGCATATAATTTCCGCGCAACAACCGCAAGACAATCAGCACCCCATATCCATCACACCGTATGTCCTTTCACGCAATTGAAACACAAAATCATGCAATCAAAAACATGCAACATTAATGACGTATCCCAAAGGCAATATAGCCCTCGAGACACTATTCACACAATCGAAAAACATTAGAGAGACTATGTCCTTGCATTTATAGGAAATGCAAGACAATTTATTCAATATATCAAATCATATTTATCAACAAAAAATTTATTTTTTGAAATTTTCTTTTTTTTTTTAAATTTTCCCTCATTTTATTTGATTTGATTTTATTTTATTTTTCAAAAACAAAAAAAACTCGTGAACAGTGTTCATGAACAGTGTCCAAACAGTGACTCAGAAACAGTGTACTAAGTCACAATACACTTCACCCATGTTGCAATACAATGAACCCATTGCACACCTATTGCAACACATCCAACTCGCATTATTAATCAAACACCCAATACACTTCAAAATTTCCTTGCACTCTATCAGAATACAATTCTAACACCCTCAAGACTCTATATTGCAATACACTTTGGTGTCCTGCAATACAATTCCTTAGCCTAGCAACCGCCCCATTGCAATACACTTCCCTATATTGCAATACAATTTTCCAGCCCATAAGCCCTCCTAAGTTGCAATACAATTTTCCCTATCAGTAAATACACTAGCCAACGTCTCTCTCGCAATACACCCTCTCTCAAAATTTAATTCCTATTGCAATACAATTACACCACCTGCTTATATCACATCACACTCAGCAAAAAGAGCTCAAACGCTTTATGCACCATATTTTTTTTTTTTCTTTTCATTTCTTCCAAACCACTGAAATACTAAATATATATATATATATATATATATATATATATATATATATATATATAGTATATATATGCTATAAGTATATATATATATATATATATATATATATGTATATATATATATATATATACCTTTTTTTTTTTTTTTTCATTTTCCGTAATACTTCAAATAAATTTATAAAATTTCTATCTTTAATTAATTTTCTCGGGCTTACACTCAGAAACCTTAGAGACTAAAAAAAAATTTTCATTTAAATTTGGACATTTTGTCTAAAATCTCCTCAAACTTCTTGATCCAACACTAAACCTAGTGTTCAACCTTAAAATTTATTAACATTTTTGTTTATTATTCATTAAACTGTATGAATTTATTCAATTTTATTTTTATTTCTCTTGCTCCAGCTTTTACACACTGTAAAACTCCCAAATTTTTCCTATACCTACTACACACAACCATACACAATACATGATCATGACATCATTCATGTTATGCATATTTTTCACATAACAAAATTATCAAATCACACAAACACACCAAAACACATGCATGCGGTGTCCTAGTTTTGCCCCACATGATTTCAGTAATCTCATGGCCTACAACATCAAACCACACCTAGTGGCGATGTTCTACACCTCAAAGACTATGCCCAAGCCCAATCCCTCAAGCCCCTAGGTAGTCGACATACCTAAGCTCGATACTAGTCGTGACACCCCAAAACTCGGGGGTCCATTGACTACCCGTCAACCCGCAGAATACTCGTGAACGTCGGGTAAACCGACATTATTCACGAAAATCGAGCAGAGTCTCCTTTGTACGGGGAGTTCTACCCAAGAAACAAACCTGTCCAAAACAGTTCAATATGACATATATATGAGTAAAACGGCCACTTGGGCCCACAAACCAATACTCATCTAAATAAATCCCAACTATATACAATAGTTTCAAGAGATAATAAAATTATCCTTATACATCATATATCAAACTTATAGAATTCTAATACATGAGTACATAACAAAACCAAAGCCACAACCCGACTTTCTTCTAAAACGACCTCTAGGATGAGCCGTCTCTCTAACGGCCCCGTACCGAAAATAATATCCCCGACAGGTGAGCCATCACCCAAAAGAGTGGAATCACCTTAAACGGGTTACTCTCCACCCAAGGCATGCAATGTCTAATGAGAAAACATACATTCAAGTAAATGCGTGATCCTACTGGAATGTTCACTTGATCAACTCATACCCTCGAGTTCACTAACTCCCCACACCCTGCCTAAGCCACGATGAGAAACATTATTTTTCAAAACAAAGATATTTGTTTTTAACCATGGACTACCGATATAAGTAGTGATCGACTGATGTTCTATTTAATGGACAACCTCCAATGTATATCAATCAATGACCGGACGATTGATATTTTATATGGACTACCATAATTATTATATCAGCCAACCCTCCGAACACTTCTAAGGCATCCCACCTTATCAACCATCTAACATCAAAACTTACAAAACAAATCACATGATGCCAATTCCAGTACAATTCATATAACACATGCAAATATATATAACATGATATACATTTACATAATTTAATTACACAAACATGTTATGTAATTTCACAATCCATTATATCAAAAATTAGCCACTGGGCTAAGACAAACACGAAAGCAATCCAACTTGAATCACTCGATCAACACATTTTCACACAAAAAATTGATTTTCGTGTCACATTCACGGAACAGCTGAAACTCTCGTGTCACTATTCACATCCAGTCACTTCAATATTGGTTTCACTCAGAAACCGAATTGTATGTGCCATTTCCGGCCCCATACACACATCACAACACAAATTGTTTCACAATTTATACAATTTACAACCCAAATAGCCCGTGCACAGTCATGGACGGCACAAATGGGTTTCAAAATTTTCACCCGGGTTCCAAGTTTGATCGACCAAACGCCATACCACTACTTAATCAACTCAAACATCGTAAATACACTTAAACAAAGTGTAAAACTCAAGTAGGATGAAACCCCTACCTCATGGAGTTTGTCGAAACTCCTCAAATCCGATGCCCACGCGTTGGCCTCTCCGCGTAGAACAACTTTCCTTTTTAGCCCGAAGGAATCCGACTGTCCGATTGTCCGAGAATCTAGAGAGAATGAGGTCTTTCTCTCTCTAAAAACGAATTCCAACAACCTATTGTAAGATCCCCCTTTCCTTTCAGCCGTTTTCCCTTTTTCAATTTGTAAGAGATGACATCAGTTTCACTATTTGGCATTACTTAAAACAAATTCTATAATGCCACCCATGTCCCCAAGCTTGGATTTTCGACATTTGGCACTATCTCGGCCGTCCATTTCCATCATCTCTCTATCCATGCAACATGTATAATATGTGTACATGTTATAGGTGACTTTTGTCAAGATCACAGGTGTCGCTTACCAAGATCCGATCTCGACGCCGAAAACATAAAAATTTCGACCGCCTTTGAAATTTAACAAAATTAACGCAGTAGCTAGATTTCGCGCGACGATTCCAACTGAAACTGCTTTCGCCATCCGGCATCTGCAGACAAATTTTGGATTTACAAATTACGATTGTCTTTCCGTAAATTGGAATTCTTTCGGGTCTTGTCAATACCGGAGGAGGTGGAAGCACTTAGCCTCACCAACCAACACCTACTAAGAGCAGAATCGAGGGGTCAACCAGACGCCCACAGGAGGCACGCTAGGTCCCTAAAGGCCATGATACCCTGCCGCAGGTAGAACAGTGACACCCCGACGCTTCTTAGGACGAAGATGGAGAAGAGGAAACTAGTTGAGCCAGGGAACATGACCCCCACATACCCCTTGAAGAGGATCGCAACAGGGGGAGGCTTGATAGGAATAATAGAGGCAACGAACCGACTTCGTATCAGCAGGGAGCCGAGGAATGATCGTGGGAGCAGCGCTTCCAAGACATAAAGCGGGAGCTCAGCCACATGAAGAAAGTTGTGAAAAGCCGAGCTCCAATCTCCATGGATACCTTAGTACAGCAAACCGAGTCCCCGTTCACGGCTGAGGTGCTTCACTTCCCTCCCAAAGAAAATTGGACGCCGTAAGTCGAAGACTACGTAACGAGGATCCAAAGAGACCACCTCAACACTTATAAGAACCAGATGGAGTTACATGGATTCTAAGACCTAGTGCAATGTCAAGCCTTCGCAATCACATTGAAGGGCCCAACACTAGCCTGGTTCAACAGACTTCCGCCATCCTCTATCTCGTTCTTCAGAGAGCTCTCCATCGCGTTCGTCTTCCACTTCATAGGAGCTCGGACATACAGGAAGCCGAGCTATCACTTGCTAACCATCAAGCAACAACCCCAAGAGAACCTGAGGTCTTACGTCCAAAGGTTCAACGCAGAGTCTTTAAGGGTGGACGTCTCAGACGAGAGGTTCACCATAACCGCTTTCATCATCGGACTAGGCGTACAATAAAAGGATCTGATGTTTTCCATCTCAAAGAATCCACAAGCGAGAAGTGTATCAACGACGAGGAAGCCCTTGCATCAAAATGCGAAAGCTCTTCTACACATAAGGAAAAAAAGCCGGTGACAAAAAGAGGAGCGAAGCCTCTGCGAGGTAAGGAAACAGGGACATCCCCACGGCTGGAATGGGAGAACAGAACGACCGAAGAGACGAGGCAACATCGTGACCGCTGGGGTCCACTCTCACTACCTACATAACCACGCTACTCATCTCACGGCTCACCCCCGACAACCCTATATCACAAAAATCTTAATGCGAGGTACAACACAAGAAATTCCTCAGGCTAATCCCGCATGAGGACAAGATCCCACAAAAGAGATACGACTGGCATGGGAGTTCTGGTGGATCATGGGCACTAGATCGAATGACAGATCCAGCTAAGGAAGCGATCGAATATTTAATCAAGCACGATATTCACAATACGTGGCACTAGAAGGTCGGGACCGTGCACGCCCCGCACCTCATCAATCGTACTTCAGCTCAAGACTAGGAACCCTTAGAGAAATCTGCGTGATCTCCGTGGGATTTTGCCGGGGGAAGGGAGTCTAGCCGCCAGAAGGCCCATCACGCAAAGATCGTCGAGAGGCGCCGAGGTATAAGTCGCATCTCAAGTTGCCTTGGTGGCTAGATACCATTATTGGCTTTTGATTTCATGGAAGGTCACATAACCCTACCGACGATCCATTGGTGATAAAAATCCACAGCTAATAAAACAATCCATGTGGTCCCGTCTACAACCAAGCTCAACAAACATCATCTTCGCCGCCTCGGCTGCAAGATGGGCATCGGAAGGAGAAGCTTGAACCACCAACACCACTTCAGGGATTCTTTTGGAGAAAGAGCACCTTTGGGGTCAATACAATAGTACTTACCTTGTTAGATCCCCATGCCAAAGCCACAACGGCAGGAAATTCCTCAGTAAACACAAATTCTCATACAACATGTTGCATTAGTGCACCTCCCTTAACACCAGTGCTAAAATAGATCCCTTCGTCACTACATAGACTCTCAAGTTTCCTACTAAAATTGAGTGGGAATGGTGGCCAGGATCGTCATACGTGGCCATGGAGTGCTATTCAACATCAACAGCTATAAAGCTGCTGATAAAGACCACGGACCCACTCGACATATGGGACGCAGTCAGCACCCCACGCCCCAGAGGCTGAATAAGATGCCTGCTGACCAAATTTAACACCTCGCCTGTTACTCCATCCAAACTGGCCAAGACACCGTGGGACCTCCTCGGCGTTTAAACAAAACATAGAAGCATTTTCAGAAGTAGTGGAGATTGGGAGAGCCACTCAGAATCTACCATGTCGAACGCTAGCCCGTCTTAAACCAGTCATAAAAGTAATAAGCTACTGTGATAGATATGATCAACGGTAGTTAACAACCTCCAAAGCAGCCACATGAAGAAGATCGAATTGGTTGGCTAATGTAGTTCTCGTGAAAAGGCCAAATGGTAATGGCGGTTCCATCGACTTTCATCACCTCAATTGAGTCGCCAATGACGCTCTACCCCCGATTGACTTAGTGGACGCCACGCGAGCTCCTCACCATGGACGCTCGTGCTACAACCAGATCGACGGACCCCACGACCAAAAGAAGACCTTATTCGTGGATCGGACAAGGAACCTCATTATCAAGTGATACCTGGGTCAGTTAACACAGTGACCACCTACCAAAGGCTGTGAACAACAACCAAAGGTAGATTTAATCATGGAGTGTATATAGATGATAGTGTTAGTAAAGTCGTCAAAAGTCGAGCCCACATAGCCCACTCCAGCGCAGGGCGCTTCTAGGTCCCGAAGAGCTATAATATGAATGAACCAAATAAATGCACTTCGAGTCTCCGCCGAAAATTTTGGGATTTTATAGCGTCACCAACCGAGAATATAGGCAAATCTCGGCCAAAATAAGAGTTGTCCTCGGATGCAACCCCTTCAAACCACTCAGGGAAGTGCAACGCCGACCGAAGAATAGTCGCGCACGCCGCATCCGCGGCCGACAAATCGTCGCCTTTCTTCCGGTTTTGAAAAAGGCCTTCCAATGGGATGCCCACAAAGGAAAGAAGTGCTCACTACAAGTGAAGACCTGTACCTTAGCTTCCCGATCCCGGGAAGCCTCAAAGGGGAGTTCTCACACTTTACCCGGCTGGTTTACTTCAACCAACACCATCTAGTTAGAGAGCTGGGATAGGATACACGCTTATTACTATAAACAGCCTCAAGAGGCGCGGAGGAAAGATACCCGAAGATGGAGAAGTTGATCCTAGCATTAGTAACCACAGCCAGAAAGCTCCGGCCTTACTTCTAGACCCACACCGTTGAGGTCCCAATAGAACATCCAATGAAACAGATATTGCACAAGCCAAGATTCTAAGACTGGCGAAGCCGGCCATGGGGAGCTGCGTGCCTGGCGATCGATACAAGCCCTAGCCAAAGAACAGATCTTGGCAGATTTCATCATGGAGTTCACCGCATGAACCCACCGGCTACCTCATCACGCCTCGACTCTCCTTACTTGAGTGTTATCCGAGAGATGGGGCAAACAATGCTTGGCAAGCAGCCATAGTTTCTGATCTTGACTCTAGCAGGGATCAACATATAATATGAGCTCAGGTTCGGGTTCCAAGCCTCCAACAACGAGCGTTACTTAAGAGGTGATAGCATGGTTTAATCTTGCTCATCATGGAAGCCGATCAATTGGAAGTAAAATGATCAAACCGGGTGGTGAAACGGATAGAAGATTCCTATGAGGCCAAAGACGAAAAAACGATCATCTACCTCAAGAAGGTGCGAGAGCTGCTAAAGAAGTTCATATCGGTGCGTGTCCACACGCCCCCGTGGTAAAAACGCGCGTACGCCGAAAACCGGCAATAACACCCACAGAAGACCTGATAGGCGGCACACTACACCTCTCAAAGCCCTCAAGAAGTACCAATGCAGAAGTGTACTTCAAGAACGTTTCACGCCGAAATGATGACTCATCCAATACTTCGTGGACGTAACATTACTGCATCGATCCAAAGGAGGCGTCCAAGCTCAGAACGAGGTCGGCTAGATTCACCATCAGCCGAGGGACCCTCTATAAGAGGCTTTTCTACACCCATCCTAAAGTGCGTAGGAGAGGAAGAGGCCAACTACATAATGAGAGGTACACAAAGGCATCGGTGGTAACTACATCGTGGCATGGGCTTTGATGTGAAAACCTGGCGTGTGGATACTACTACCCACAAATGCCAGGGGAGACGCCATGGAGTTAGTAAAAAAATGCAAGATCTGTCAGGAGCATGCCAACATCCCCCACCTCCCACCCAAACCTCACCCTGGCCACAAGCCCTCGTCCTTTCAAAGAATAGGGGTTAGACATATTGGGGCCCTTACCCCTTGGGAAGGGCTAATGCAAGTCATTATTGTCGGAGTGGACTACTTCACTAAGTGGGCCGAGGCTGAGCCCTTAGCAACAATCACTGAGCAGACAAAGAACAACTGGCCAGTGCTCCATATATGTAGGCTCGAATCCCATGGTCCTTATCCGACAAACAGTCGCCGACAACTTAAGTTCGCAGACTTTAGCCGAGCTCAATCAAAAACTACTACTCATCCCCGCCATCCGCAGTCTAACGACAAGCAGAAGTTGTCACACCTCAAGGCAAGAAACCCCGAGGTAAGTCAGGGGCATGTTAACCACACGTTGCGGTCGCAACCCAAGAAAAAAACTCCGTCACTCGGTACACCGAGGCGCAGCCCCCGCAGGTGGGGATCAAATCACCATGGGTTGAATTTGCAAACAACGAGTGCAACGAGGAGGTCCTCTGCCTAAACCTCAACCTCCTAGAAGAGAAGCATGAGCAGGCCCTAAGGCGCGCTGAGGACTATCAGCAAAAAACAACAAGGTATTACGATAGAAGGGTCAGGCCTAACAGTTTCAAGACTGGCGACTTAGTATTGAAAAAGCTCCTGCTAGCAAGGAAAGACCCCACACATGGGAAGCTGGAACCCAATTGGGAGGGACCCTACATCATATCGCGGGTAATCCAACCCTAGAATTATGAACTTCAACCGTTGTATGAAAGACTCGCATCATTCTTGGAATGCCGAAAGCACCTTAAGCGCATTTTTTCAATAGGCCCCAGATTGTAATTCTTAATAAACTAATAAAGTTTTTGCTCGGCATGTTTTGGCCATTCTCTAGTTTACTTAATACTTGCAAAAAATAAAAATAAAGCAAAGAAAAAGGAGAAGAGCTGCTCGAGAGCCTGAGTCATGCAATCACCAAAGATTCACTTTATTTCAGAAGGTTATAATTGTTCAATATTATAATCACTAAGCTACTTCCACAAATTGCCAAACCTCTCTCCACATTACAAGGCCTCTCTATAAAGCCATCTACCACACCTCACTGCGGTGAATCAATACAAAGAATTACAAGTAAAAACCACAAGAAGGAAAAATAAAAGGAAAAGGAAAAGGAAAAAGAAGAAAAGAGAAAATAGGGGAGGAGAGGTATAGCAGGAGAAGGCAGGAAGCCTCTCCTCCGAGCTTGCCACCTCTGAACATGCCCCCTGGTCCAGTTCCATCAATGGGTAGACTAAGGAAAAACACAACTCCCACAATGGGAGGGGCTAGGGAAAAGCACAACTCCAACGAATGGCAAATCAATGAAGCCAAGTGTCAGCCAGCGACTATCAAACAAATGTCGCACAATGGCAATAACCATCAACTCCATCATACTCGAACCCTCGAAGCCGGCAAAGGTAGAAGCGGAATACTAAATCGAGGATGATCAATGCAACCATATGCCTAGTGTCTCGGGAAGGCAATTTAATCGCTTCTAGCTCTCCATCAATGGGGATACAGCCATGCATGCGCTTCAAGGGGGAAGGAAGACGAAAGGCACACAGGAGCCAATTCCGCTTGGGAGCTCACAGCCGAAGGCAAAATATCTAAGGCCAAAGTACTAATCCTCAAGAGCTCACCAGCCAAAGGCACACAATTTCAAGGGCTAAACAATTTTTGGGAGCGACCGCCAAAAACGCATAATGCCTGAAGAGCCTGAAGCAGCCGCTTTTCAAAGCGAACAAGCCAAAGGCGTAATTGCATCAGAGCCAAGCAAATTTCTAAGCTGGGGAGTTTAATTGCCAAAAGGAAGCACAGCTCAAGAGCCCTAGCAGCCGCAGCTAATTGCTCAAAAGGCACGGTACCTAGGAGCGCAAGGTGCTCGGCTAGGAGTTTAATCAAGCCAAAGGTATAAGACTTTAAGAGCCTCAACAAATTAATTTTCATAGCTTTATTGCTCAAAAGGTAGGAACAAATTCTCAGAGCCAAGCAATCCCACTTTTGAGCCAGCAATGTATGCATATCTATGGCGCCAAGTAATTTAATCAAGAGCTCACTGTCAAAGGCATAATAGCCTACAGCCAAACAACTCGGCCTTTTTCAAAGCCTAACTCCAAGCCAAAGCGGAATAGCCTAGAAGACTAAAAGTACTTAACCGAAGAGTCACCACTAAACGCACAATAGCCTAAGGGCCAACAACTCAACTTTTTCTTGAGCAGAACGTTAAAAGTGCACAAATGTACTCAGAGCTCTAACAACTCAGTTTTCGTGAGCTGACTGTCAAGGAAAAGGCGAATAAACTCAAGAGCCAAGGCTCATTTGGGAGCTTATAAACTGGGGAGCAGGAATAGCCCAAAAGCCAAGTACTTAGTTTTCTTTGGGAGTCACTGCTCAAAAGTCAGAATAGCCCAGGAGCCAACAACTGAGTTTTTCAAAGATTAATTGCTCAATAAGGCACGATAGCCCAAGAGCCCCAGCTGCTCAGTCTTTAGAGCTTAATTACTCAAAGGCATACTGTACCAGAGCCACAGCTCACAGAGGCTCACCAGAGGCAGACAGCTCTAGAGCCAAGTAGCCTAATTTTTTGAGCTTCAAGCAGCCATAAGGCACAGCCTGTTGAGCCGCAGCTCCACCTTGGGGAGCTCAACTCGTAGTAAAGCTGAACAGCTCAGAGCCACAACAGCCAAGTCTATAGCGACCGCTTCAAAACGACACAACCCAGAGCCCCAACAATCCCGCCTCAAAGCTTAATTGCTCAGAAGGCAGAATAGCCTAAAAGGCAAAAGTAGCCCAATCCGAAGAGCTCAGCCACTCAAAAGGCACAATAGCCCAAGGGCTAAACAACTCAGCTTTTTGGAGTTTAACTGCTCGAAAGGGCACAATAGCCTAGGAGCCCCTACAGCTCAATTTTCGAGCGACTACCCAAAAGGGCGTAACAGCCTGTGAGCCAAGTAGTCGCCACTTTGGGAGCTTACACTGCATGCCTGTGAGCCGCAACCCACTCGCAAAACCCCATACGCTAGACATCGACGGGAACCACAGCTTAGAAACTAGTCACCACCACCAACTACTTACAAAAGACGAATAAGCCTCGATGTCCATAGTATGAACCAAAATAAAGAGTCAGTAAATGGGGTGACCAATAGCAACTTCTAATGTGATCAACAAAAAATCAATGTCTTAAAGCAATATGTAACCAAAGCTCATCGCCTAGAATAATACAGGTTTGTTAATAGAGCCTGCTCGAGGCCGGCCCGATCCACGGCTAAGGCCGGGCTGCAGAGCCCCAAAGAAGCAAGGCAGAGCCGGGCTCAAAAGGAACCCGAAGGTCATCATACAAAGGAGTGTGGTCAGACCCTAGAAAGCACCTCAAGGTCCGGGAAGTCACTCTGGGCGATTTCTCCCGCCTCATCCGAAAGCCAGCTGAACCTAAGTCCCGAAAGCTTTAGAAGCCCCACTGAAGGCGAGCCATTCGAGGCTCCACTGGTGCGCATCTTGTCCCCGAGCCTCGCTATCACTCCATCCTCTAGCTAACCAACAAAGCCACTCTGGGTCCCCACGTAAGCATGCCGCACCTCCATTGCGCTCCATGGAGCTTCCACCGAAGCCTCTTAGCGGACTCGGTCCAATCATCGCTTTGACTTGGCATCCACCCAAGAATCCTTGCAACTCCTCTCCGACCACCGCAAATGGCCCTGCCGACCCTCAAGCCTCCCAGCCTCTCGTTGTCTCTGCCCACGCCTCACGTCAGGCGGCGTCAGTCGGGTCCCCATGCTTTACAAGCTCCCTCTGCTAGGCTTTGTACTCGAGCTTGAGGCTAGCTTTCCTGAGGTCGGGAGGCAACCGTCTTATAGACTGCCGCCCATTAGAGCCCTCGATAAGGCGGCTAACCCTCCTTTGCCAGCTCTTCAACGCAAGTAACCACCTACCAAAGAAAATAAAAGGTCGCCTAACAACCCAAACACTGAGGAAACAGACTGCTGAAGGCACTCGAACACATGTGGCGCCTCCCCGGGCAAAAGAGCCGAGCCTCCACGACTAACAGGCGCCCACCTTGGAATTAACTGCAAAGAATGGAGGAAATAACTCAACCCAAGCTTCCGAAGGAGAAAGCAGAGAGTCCTCATCCCTCTCAACACCAAAGCTGCCCTTCCTATGTCTTTTTGAATTATAGTAGTTTCAAAATCTCAAGCTGATAGACTGCACTCAAATAGAAGAACTTGTGGGGCAGAGCCACCTCTCGAAGAATCTCAGCACCAAGAAGCAGATAAAGGCAAGAAGAGACTCACTTATGGTCTTTACTTTGAGCAAGGTAATCTTGGACAAGCCTCCGAGTCTTCCGCTTATGCTCCTTTCTTCTTTGCCAAGACTCCACGGCCTCGAAGCCTCCCTAAGTGCGCTTCACGACCCGAGGGCCCAAAAGGTAAGACTGAGAAGACTTACAGAGCAGCGTAGAAGGCTCTATGACATAAAGTGAGAAGTTTACACTAAGAGAGAAGGCCTCAGCGGGAGGCTTGGCAGCTGGGCATCGAGTAATTTTGGGAACATCTGACCTAATGAGAGCTCGAATATACCCGGGATGGTACTCAACCACCTCCTGCCACGCCTCATCTTCTCGTGGTCAGACTAGGCCGCACAATTCAAGACCGCCACAACCAAACCAAGAGTTAGAGATACCTAAAACTTCCAAAATTAGACCCGATCGAGCAAGGAAGAACTCAGCGAGGGCTCAGTGGTGGTCCAAGAGGTTTGGAACGCCAGTGTGCCTTCCCTTGCCATGTGATTATATTCTCCTACGGAGGCCACTAACAAAAAGAAGGCTCCTTCTGTATTTAACATGAAAGACGACATGTCGGAAATAATCAGCCTGTAAATGAATCACGAGAATGTGACAAGAAACCTTCCACGGACTCTTTACATTGCGCATCCATCATCAGAGCCAAAGTCAACCCCAGGCCTTTATCCTCAAAACTACAAGAAGGTTAACCAAGACGCCCCGTGTCAGGGCAAAGTCGGGGCCAGACATACGCTGAAGTGCCGCAGACGACTCCCGACGTAGTGCTGGTAGTGGTTAAGACCATCTTCGCGCGGTTGCCTTAAAAAGCAAACCATCTTAGAACATAGATCACGAAGAGGTGAGAAGGTTCAGCGCCAAACATGGAGCACCGGCCGAGGCCTATAATCTAGCAAATAAATTTCAGACAGAAGGCTCAACCCGACCAAGTCCCATCCGAACACCTCACGACAACCTTAAGATATTCCAGCCGGTGGGCACGTGATCTCGCTTAATCCTCCTTTACCTTGCTGACGTAGGGATGACCCCACCATGAAGCCCTAACGACTACAACTGGGAACCACCGCACTCCACCACCTACCTGATTCACTGGACTTCAAAGGTGCCTCGCCCATGTGTGCCAAAGCCGAGGACCAAAAACAGTCACTTGCATTGCACAAGGTAAAGAAAGGCAAACGAATGACAAAAAATGTAAACTCTCCAAACACACCCAAACAAATAAAAGCTTCGCATTAAGGAAAGTTAAAGAAAAGAAAGAAAAGAAAGAAGACGCACTGGAAGTTATGAAGAAAACAAAGAAACGATTCTTAGAAAGCAAGAAACAGAGCGGCTTCCCGAGCAACAAACAAAGACGTTTTGAAATGGGGAAAATCCAAACCCGCAAAGGAAGAGGACTCAAGAACAGAGGAACACAAAGTAACTGACAGAGGATGTCCCTAAAGGCAATAGAAGCTACAGCCGAATTAAGCGCGAAAATCGAAAATCCGTCAATGTCATAAGATGGTCAATGTTGACAAAGCCTTGATCTAGCCACCCCTAGCCAGCCACGTGGAGCTCGCACTCGATCTAAGAGCGATTCAGCCCTTGCCAAAGCCCACTTCGGCCAAGGGCTGGGGGCAACCATGGGACTAAAACAAACTGAAAACACAGCCCAAAACGCAAGCTCCAAAACACTAGGTTGTTAAGGGTCAGCTCGGGAGCGTGCTTAGTAGAGGCCTGAACATGGGGGCACCCATAGCCAAGGTCCGCTCCTGCCAATGAGCTGGGGAACATAGACAACCCAAAGAGCCCATATAATGTGAGTACCCAACCACATAATCCGGTTTCACGTTTTTTGGGCTGAAGGATCCTTCATGATCATAACTCTAATTATCCCTATACCAATTTGCTCATGATAAAGGAAAGAAACTCTTCACCTAATAAGAGAGATAATCGTGATTACCTGCTCTGATAAGAGCACACTATTCCCCTTATAAATACTAACCCACTTCCACGGAAAGGCAATGCATAAAAACACTCATTCTCAAGTTTATTGATTTTTCCTCCTCCAAGGAAGGAACTGACTTGCATCAGAAGAGGCACACATATCTCTGTTTATCCCTCTTGCCCCTTTCATTTATTTTTGCAAGCCACTGGGCCAGTGTGACTCACCAACCCGACCCATCGGCTCAAATCCGTCCTACTAAAGCACGATAGAAAAGCACCATCGCCAGAGGACCTTAAGAAGCACGCATGATCGGACGGGCAAAGAAAGGCGAACGTAATGACAAAAGAGGCGAAACTTCAAACATGCACCCAGTGAGTTTTGGTCACACAGTGGTGCTAATAAAAGCAGAAGAAGAGTTAGAAGACGTAACATAAGCTATAGAAGAAAACAAAGAAAACGATCCCTAGGAAGGTGTATCTATTAAGAGGATTCTGAGCAACAAACAAAGACGTTTCGAAAGGGGGAAAATTGAAACCCGCAAAGGAAGAGAACTCAAGAACAGAGGAACACGAAGTAACTGCCAGAGGATGTCCCTAAAGGCAATAGAAGCGGCAGCAGAATCAAGCGCGAAAATTGAAAATCCGTCAATGTTATAAGACGGTCGATGTTGACAAAGCCCTGATCCAGCCACCCCTAGCAAGCCACGTGGAGGTCACACTCGATCCAAGAGCGATTCAGCTCACAAAGCCCGTCGCTGCTGGCCGGGGGCAAACCATGGGGATCAACAGAACCCACACATAGGCCCAAAACGCAGCTCTCCTCCGTACGCTAGGGTCAGCATGGGTCAAGCCCAGGAGAGCCCAACAGAGCTCCAGCCCATGGGGCACCCCACATGTTTCCAAGGGTCTGGGCCCAGGCCAATGAGCTGGGGGAACAGGTAGACAACCCAAAGAGCCCATATAACAGAAAGCTAACTCTCATAACTGTTTCTCCACGTTTATGAATAAGGATTCTTCATACCATAATCTTCCTAATTATCCCAAAACAGTCAGTTCATGATAAAGGAAAGGAAATCCTTCACCCAATAAGAGAGATACCGTATCACCATCTGATAAGGAAAGTTACCACTATTCCCTTATAACACGACCACTTCACTCCCGAAAAGGCACGCAAAACACTCTCTAAGCTATTGATTTTTCCTCTTCTAAGGAAGGAACCGACTAGGCATCGTAGAGGCGGTCACACACTCATCGTAATCCCTTGCTCGCTTCTTTTCATGGTGCCATGTTTGCAAGACTACCAACCCGACCCATCGACCTCAAATCCGCTCCGGCCCAACATCTATAGAAAAAGCACCATAAAGGATATTACCGATTTTTTACCAATATTTTACTAATTTCTTCAATAACATCTTCCTTCACGATCGTGTGGTGAGGACGCTCAATATTTCGACAATATATCGATATTTTCCGATATATCACCGAAATATTAGCAATATTGTCGATATTTCTTCGATTTTTTCTTCAACCGACTTTCGTCCCTAATAAGAACATACCACACTATCATATACATAAAATAATAAACTAGAAACACATAAATTGCCAATGAGACTTGGTCTCGGTGATTAAGGTTGGCCGGGGCATAGAGAAAGAACGAGGTTTGAGTCTCCATGAGAACATAATATTACAACGTTATGTTACAAAGTAAATAAATGTAAAAAAAACACACACAAATTAAAACCAAAGGTGGAAATGATTTCCAGCATTTTCCCTAGAAGCGATGGTGGTTCACTAGAAGCTGCACATATAACACATTTACCTTACCGATTATTATTCATCAATGATATTATAATCGAAGTATTGAAGAGAAATATCTTATATTAAATTTTCTTCAAAGTCACAAGATTTTCTAATAAAAATTTACTATACAAACGTATGAGTTCTACTAAGCTTTAAAAAAAAAAAGTTTATCAATTACAAGGGTGTTTTAATTAAAATAACTTTTGAAAACTTAGCGCCTGTTTGTTAACAATTTTTGAAAATTGTTTTTTTTTTTTTTTTTTTTTTTTTTTTTTTTTTTTTTTGAAAAACAAAGAGAATAAGGAAAAACAAATAAGTTCCTAGTTTTTTTTTTTTTTTTTGACACAGAAAACATTAAAATTAGAGAATAAGGATCTGTTTGGTTTATGTTTTTGAAAACTATTATGGAGAAAAGTTTTTAAAAACATGAAGAACACCTTTATTGTGTTCTTTGAATTTAATGTTTTTGTGTTCTATGTTTTCAAAACATAAAAAAAAAACCTGGAACCAAACATTGCTTTTTCATGTTTTCCTGCTCGCTATTTTTGTAATGATAAAAACGCTTTTAAAAAATAGTGATCAAAATGTACTTCTAATAACAGTTTTCAAAGAACACCAAAATGATATTAATAGTGTTTTAAAAAACAAGAACCAAATAGATCCTTAATTTCATAAAGCTAACTTTTCATTAATTTTTGAACATATTTGGATAAAAATACCATTATTATTTTATTGTAAAAATAACCTTGTTTTGAAAATACATAAATACATTAAATTCAAGAAAGAATGATATAAAGTTGATGACTTTCGAAGCTCCTAGGATAGAGCCACTTAGACTTTTCCTCCTATAATTATCTATTTACATGTCACCAATTTAATCACAAGTCAAATTTACTCTGCCTGAAAAAAGAACGAAAGGAACCGTGAACCTGCACTTTTTCCTGGGTCAATTATTGGTCCCGCTTTAAAACATTGATTTTTTACAAGTTTTTGCAAATGGGTGTATAAGGTGGAAAGCTAATTTGGTTTACCAAGCAGCCCCAAAATTCAAGATTCTATAAATGACAAAATTTATTAGTCTTGCGACAATGTTCCACATTCAAATAAATTTTCTTATTAGAATAATATGAATTCTACCAAGAAAATTAGAAGGGTGCTTAAGATTTTGATTTTTATTAATAGAGTAGAAATTAAATGGTGGAATTTGGAGAGCCAAAGCTAAATGATGCAATGTTGTTTATAACAACTCATTTTACTTATGATTTTATGCAAGGTTGATGGTACATTTGTTCCAATCGAAGAAAATAAAAATTAAGGGCTTGTTTTAAAATCGTTTTTTGCTCTAAAAATGTGAACAAAGAAAAAACATTGTAGAGAAATACCTTTGGAAGAAGAAAAACAAGCTTGGGTATTTTGTCAAAAGATTTAAGTCTTATCTTATTTTTCCGTGTTGTCGTCGTCTTTTGCGATATTTGCTTTTTCATCATCTTTTACGACATTTGATTTTCCGTTGTTTTATTACGACATTTTGGCTTATCGCTGACTAAGTTACGACTGACGCTTCTATTTGTCGCTGACTTGTTGGCTTACATAGTATTTTTCATCATTTTATTCGATCAGTCGAAAATATCAGATTATGGTTTTCAGTATATTAAAAAACTGGAATCGTAGATATTCTAATTATTATATTATCAAATTTATAGGTTTTATGTCGATTTATTATGCTATTAATTTAGATATTGTTTCATCTTTTTTGTTTTTAGCAATTTGTATCTTGGATCTATCAATCTATTACATATTTGAATCAATAACATTACTTACATAATGGAGGAAACCAAAATCAAAGAAGAGGTTAAACATCAAAGCTTATGGTAGAAAGGTATACAATGGAAAAGTAGAGAAGGAAATTAAATATTTAAAATAGTATTTAAAATGAATTTTTCAAATTTGAGATAAAATCTTCTTTTTTATAATTTTATATAAATTTAACATTTATAATGAGGATAATTTTTTTTTCTCATGGTATTTTATTTTTTTAAAAATAACTAAAGAAATACATTATTTATCATAATAATTTTATTTTTATTTTTTAAAATGTTATACATATATTATAAAAATGTTGAAAATAATAAGATAGATTTAAAAAAATTGAGTATATTTATTTAAAAATTAATTTTCTTAAATTCTTAGATAAAATTTTATTTTTTGTAGATAATATATTAATTTCTATGATATTTATTTTTTACAATAACTTAAAAATAAATTACATATCATAATTATTTTATTTTTATTTTTATAAATTTATTAAAATTTGCAAAAAATATTTATTAAAAATAAAATTATTATTAAGCAACAATTTTTAATTATTTTAAAAAATAAATACCATGGCAAAATCATCCTTATTATACTATTTTTTAATACATCTTCATTATGGTGTGAAATTCCTATATTATGTACAAAAAATAAAATTTTTATCTACATTTTCAGAAAATAGATTTTTAAATAAAAATTGATTATAGCATCTAACCCATTTTTTAAAAATCATCTTTTAATTAATTCAATATTTGTAAAACATTCTAAAAAATATAAATAAAAATATTAAGATAAATAATTTATTTCTTAAGTTATTTTTGAAAAATAAAATACCATGAGAAAAAATATCATCCTCATTATAAATGTTAAATTTATATATTATTTATAAACAAAATTAAATTTTTAACTCTGAGAAAATTAATTTTTAAATAAAAATAATTATCCTATTTAACTAAAAAAAAATTTTAAAAATCAATCTTTTAATTTTTATCTAATTTTTAAACAAAATTAAAATATTAAGTTTGAATGATAAATAATAATCGTTAAAAGAATAGATAACAATAGTTACCATCACTCATAGAAAAAGACGAAGGAGTTAGAAAGTCCATAGGATTGAGAATGCATTATTAACATTTTAAAGAGGAGAGGGTATATAAAACCCTAACCTCTCTTTTCTTTCAACTTTTTCTCTACTAACCTATTTTCCTTAAGTAAGGATAAATGATTTTTTTATCATTCTTAACCTAAAATCACTCCTCTATACTCTTTTTCATCTTTTTTTTTTGTCAATAAAGTGGTTCTTTAGACATTTCTAGTTTTTATATGTTTTTGCCATTTGGCCAAGCGCTCAAGTAATGAATATTGCTGCCTCTTTACAGCGGGTCGCGCCATCTCGCAGACACTTGGTTTTCGCCGCGCGATCGCTACTTCAAGTGCTTTTAACTATTCAAATGAGTAAAGTATATATGATCAAAGACAAGAAATCAAATTAATGGTCGTCAAAATGCTGTAAAAATGAAATCAAAGGTATTCTAGTCATAATAGTAATATCAAATATATAGACTCAACTATCATATATATAAACTTTGAATTATTTCATTATGTTATTAACTTTAATGTTATTTTATCCTTTATGGTTTTTAACGATTTTAATTTTATGTTTCTATTGATGTAGTGATAGTTGAATCACTTAGTCTATTTTTCTTTTTAAAAAAAAAAGTAAAGTGTAAATAACAAAAGGTGTGAAAGTGCAAGGATTGAGAATAGATTTTTCTTTAAATACCCTCTCTAAGACCCTAACTGATATACAGTGGAAAGTTTGGAACTCGTTGTTCCATGAATCTGTGTGTGCATTGCTTCCATTTCGATTCTTCATTAGAGGTTTAAACAACACACAAGTTCGTGAAAAACTAAACACTGATGTAACTTACTATTATTAAGTAAACCTTCAACATATAAGATCTTTTTAAGATTAGGAACTCCTTAAGAGGACAATGATACATTTGACTAACAATATCACTGTCTGTAAATAATAATACCTTTATCAATTTCAGTGAATGAGGTGAAAAAGATTCATTTCCTCAATGGTTAAGGATACAAACTAGAAACATATAAATTGAAACTACTAGAAATTATTTAGCCTTAAGAAAGCAAGCTTTGTAAGTAAATCT